>ML303519.1:0-93759 GCA_005239505.1 Nicotiana paniculata | reverse complement strand
TCTATTCCCTGTGGGATCGACTCTGGGCATAATACCCCAGATTATATTTGCAACGCCCGTTTAATCTTTCTATAAGTTATCCACTACTTTTCATGTCACAGTACTAAAAATTCCGGCCCAACTAGAGCTGGACAATGCAATATGGTTATACGTGTACAGGTAATACTATAAAACCGAAAGTCAAGAGTTAGATAAGGAGATTAAGATTCGTTGTACCTTCACAATCAGATGGCAAACCATTGGACGTATAACAGCTCTTATACCCTAAAGTTGAATTAGGTTAGTTAGGCACCAACAAGGAAAAGCAAGTAGGCTGTTGTGCCAATCAAACAGGTAATCATACATCAAGAATTGAGTCAACATTTGAAGGGGCAGAAACATCACTACAGATAGCTGCAATCAGCATCCATTTTCCCAAAGAAATCCAGCACGGGCAGGTTCATGGCCATTTTTTGTTGTGATATAGCTAAGAACTATGTTGCTCGGACTCTTCGAAAATAATACCGGGTACGTGTCGGATCCTCCAAAAATAGTGTATTTTTGGAGGATCCGACACCAGTGCGACATCATTTTGGAGAGTCCACGCAACATAGGCTAAGAAAGAACAGAAAAGAAAAATTGCAGAATTTAAGTAAGAAGATTAAATAAGATTTTTCATTCTTCAATGGATCTTTACAAAGATGCTGCTTGGCTAAATAAGGCAAGGGTCCTACAGCTGAGACCACCTAGACAACCAATGAGAAATGAAAAGAGGTGGTACTATGCTAACAGATACAAAGGGATAAGAATAGACACGTGTCTTTCCATGATAAAAGCTACACTGCTTGGATAAAACTCTAAACAAATAAAATTCAAGGGACTTAAATGCTAATATACTAAACTATTTTGTAACTTAGCCTCTTTTCCAATCAGTCACCAAGTTTCCCAATTTTATTTTCTGAAACATCACGTTCCACAACATCCCACCTTCCTTCGAGAACCTGGATCTTCAAGGTTGAAATTCAGGGAATTAGGAAGTGATAAAGGAATAATCCTCCCAAGTTGCAAACTCTGGAGCCAGATTTGCCCATTGCACCAAGATTTGAGTAACAACTTGATTGTTCCTCTTCACCATTCTCCGGTTAAGTATAGCCACTGGTTCTGCCACTAACTGACCTTCAGGTGTGCTCAAAGGTGGTTCCTTTATGGAAAAATCTTTTGGACCCAATTTCTTCTTCAGTTTGAGAAACGTGAAAAACTGGGTGGATCCGAGAATCGACGGGTAATTGGAGCTCATACGCCACTAAGATAATCTTTTTGATAATTGGATAGGGACCAAAAAACTTGGAGGACAAATTTAGGTTCTTCCTCAAAGCCAATGAAGATTGGCGATAAGGCTGTAATTTGATGAAGACTAAATCGCCTACTTCAAAAGGTGCGCTCACTTCTTTTGCTATCAGCGTATTGCTTCATTCATTCCTGAGCCTTAATCAGATTTTCCTTCAGCTGTTTGCTTATTATCTATCTTTCTTTGAGCAATTGATCTACAGATTCAACCTTGGATTGTGCAATCAGCTCGAAGGTTGGATGGGTTGGATCATACCCGTATAGAGCCTTGAAAGGAGTCATATTGATTGTGGACTGATAACTGATGTTGTACCAAAATTCCGCTAGAGATAACCATTTGCCCCATTCTTTAGGCCTTTGCCCAGTCATGCATCGTAGGTAAGACTCCAAACATCGATTCAACCTTTCTGTCTGACTGTTGGTTTGGGGATGATATGCCGAGCTCAATTTCAACTGAACCTGTAGGTTTTTGAAAAGTTCTTGCCAAAATAGGCTCACAAAAATTAGTTCTCTGTCAGAAACAATTGAGGACGGAACTCCGTGTAATTTGCAGACATGATCAAGGAATAATTGAGCAATTTGAGTAGCATTATACGGATGAGCTAATGCAATGAAATGCGCATATTTTTTAAACCTATCAATAACCACTAGAATGACTTCCTTTTTCTTGTGATTTAGGCAATCCCTCAATGAAATCAATGGAAATATGTTCTCAAGCTCTTTCCGGAATAGGTAAAGGGTGTAACAATCCAGGGTAGGCTGTACTCTCATATTTGTTCCTTTGGCAGACTTCACATTCTTGTACCATTATTTTCACATCTTTAATCATCCTTGGCCAGTAAAAAAGTGCCTTAAGTATTTGATATGTGGCATGAATTCCAGAGTGCCCTCCCCATGAGGTTGAGTGCATATCATGAATCAATTTTGCCCTGAGGGCCAACTGTTTTCCCACCCATAATTTTCCTTGGAACCTTAGCAGTCCTGACTGTAGTGACACATCTTGTACTGCCTGGGAGTCTAAGTTGAGCTTTGCGATTAGTCTTGATCCCCTTCATAGCTTTCTATAACTTCCTGTAGTCATTTTGGTTGAATCACACTTAGGCCCAAACACAAAGCTTCCGCTTCTTGGCTAACCAATTTGGTTTCCTCTTCCCTTCGAGACAACGCATCTTCTACTAAATTATCTTTCCCTTACACGTAGTGTATTTCATAACTTAGGCCCATCAATTTTGTCACTCCTTTGTGTTGTAATGATGTAGTGATGCATTGATCTTTGAGGAATTTTAAACTAAAATGGTCAGTCCGGATGATAAAGTGACTGGGTTGAAGGTAATGTCTCCATTTTTCAACTGCTAAAAGAAGGGAAATTAATTCCTTCTCATTTGTTGAAATCCCCAGGTGTTTTTGACACAAATCTTGACTCATGAAAGCAATTAGCTTGTCGTTTTGAGACAGAAAAACTCCTATTCCCAGACCACTAGCATCTACTTCGACCATAAACGGTAACTTAAAATCGGGTAATGCTAAAACTGGTGCTTGGTTCATAGCTAACTTCAAAGCCTCAAACGCATGTGTTGCTCCCTCATTCCACACAAACCCCCTTTCTTTAGTAACATGTTTAATGGTTTACTGATTGCTTCATAGTTCTGAATAAACCTGCGGTAATAACTCGTTAATCCTAAAAAACCTCGCAGCCCCTTGATGCAATTGGGCTTAGGCCAATTCACCATGACCTCTATTTTTGCACTGTCAGTTCTGACCCCATCCTTTGTGATGACATGGCCCAAGTATTCCACTCGAGTTTGGGAATAATTCATTTAGACCGTTTGGCAAACAACTGATGTTTAGCTAATAGTCCAAAAATCACTCGTAGATGGTCCAAGTGCTCTTTGAACGACGCACCATAAACCAAAATATCATCAAAGAAAACCAAGACGAACTTCCTTAGATGAGGCCCAAAAATTTGGTGCATGAGTGCTTGAAAGGCCGCCGGGGCATTTGTTAGCCCAAACGACATCACAGTAAATTCCCACAGCCCATGCTGAGTTTTGAATGCAGTCTTGTGTTCATGACCAGCTTTCATGCGTATCTGATGGTAACCTGATCGTAGGCCCAACTTAGAAAAATAATAAGCGCCATTAAGCTCATCAAGTAAATCCTCTACTACAGGAATGTGATACTTATTTTTAATGCTAATGTCGTTAAGCCTCCTATAATCTACACATAATCTCCATCTTGAATCTTTCTTCTTTACAAGAATCACAGGTGAACAAAAAGGAGAAGTACTGGTAGTTACTGTTTTTGCCTCCAACATTTCTTGGATGATTCTCTCAATGACATCTTTCTGGTCGTGTGAATACCTATAGGGCCTCTGATTAATAGGCCTTGAACCTGGAACAAACTCAATCGCATGGTCACACGATCGAGCCGGAAGTAATGCGGTAGTCTCATTAAAAACATAAACAAACTTAGACAAAATATCTTTCACTTGAGCTGGAACCAACTCTTCATTTGGTTCTAGTGATTCCAAGTAACATGTTTGAGCCACCCAGCTACAACCAGCTCCGTTAAGCAGCCCATAAACTAACCTTGAATCCATTTTATCCATGGATTGTGAATATGGATATCCAATCAATGCTCATTCGGCTACCTTTCATGAAAGACACTATGAGGCTTAGTATTTATAACCACGGGTGCTATCATGTCGATCCAACCCATTCCTAACACCATATCACAACCTCCAACCTTCATTAATCATAAATCAAATTTGAAGACTTCACCTTGCATTTGCTAGATTACGTTGGGGAAAATTTTTTTACTCCACATAATCCCTCCATTGGCTACTCTAACCTGGGTCTAACCATTATATGCATGACTAGTTTAAATTTTTCAGCTAGTTAGGGGTCCAAAAAACTATGTGTTGCCCCCGAGTCCACCAACACAGTTATGGGTCATTTTGGAGTATTCCTGGAATCTTAATGGTGTTTGGGCCTCTATCTGGGCCGTCCAACATGTTAATCCAAGCTTCTTCTTCTTCTTCAAATTCCTCCATTGCATTTACCACAGTCTCTTCATTATTTACTTCAGATTTTTGTTTCTCCGTTACTCCAGAACTTTCCCCTTCCTCAAATATTGTTGCCGCTTCAGTACCTTCTATAGTATTAAGGGCTTTCACCTTGAATTGATGCCCAGGAAAATATTTGTCGTGACACTTATAACACAGCTTCCTTTCACGTAATGTTTCCAAGGAGGGGTTATGTTGTGAGGTTGCTGGATTACGGTTTACAAGGGGTGGTAAGTTTTTTGGACTTGGGCCAATGATTGCTTGGGGGCTTGGGGGAAAAGTTATTTTGGGCTGAGTGATGATATTTTTGGTGGTTGAATATTTTGTAGATGGATGCCAAGGTCTTTTCACGTAATTTGGCCACTTCTAAAGCATCTATCATTGTCTGAGGATTAGACGCTCTTACCATAGACTCCAAATCAGGTTTCAATCCTCCAATAAACAATACACAAAATAGGCTTCATTAAAGGTAGGATTAATTAATAACAAGTAAAAATGTAGGTCTTCAAACTTGTTAAAATAGCTTTCAACATCAGTCCATTATTGTAGCCTATTAAAGTCAACCACAATGTACAAGGGTCTAATGTTACCATACCTTCGGCAAACATCCAAACAAAAAGTTTTAATGTTACGACACCCCCCCCCAATGTTCCATCATATAAACATCAAACCATGTATCCATCCACATAACTCATTTTTTCAGTAGCCTCAATTTGATACAATTCAAAATTCTTCTCACATCATCTTATCCAACCTCGCGGGTTGTCACAGTCAAAATCTGGAAAACTTAGCTTAACTTTTGGGCCTTTAAAAGGGCTGAAGATTTGGGTAGTGGGCTGTAAATTATGTTGACTATGGGGTTGCACTCACTTGCACCAATGAACTATTCATAATTAACTGATAAGCTAGAGGTGGTAGGAAGGTAGCAGTGACGGGCATTTGGGTTGAGGTGGAGTCAACTTGAGTGATTTTCATCGGAATACTTGTGTTAAAAACAGGGTTAGCCAAAGAAATTGGTATAGATGAAAAACTGGTAGTTCTTGGTGGTTGAGTGAGTGAAAGTGGTGCTGGAGCTGATTTTTAATTTTTTCCAGCCATCATCCGGAGCTTTATCCTTTTGTGACTCCACCATGACTTACCAGAAAGTCACCAGGAAAGCCTGACTCTAGATACCAAGTGTTGTGATATAGCTAAAAAAGAAGAGAAAAGAAAAAATTACAGAATTTAAGTAAGAAGATTATAAGATTTTTCATTCTTCAATGGATCTTTACAAAGATGCTGCTTGGATAAATAAGGCCAAGGTCCTACAGCTGTGACCACCTAAACAACCAATGAGAAATGAACAGAGGTGGTACTATGCTAACGAATACAAAGGGATAAGAATAGACACGTGTCTTTCTAAGATAAAAGCTACACTACTTGGATAAAACTCTAAACAAATAAAACTCAAGGGACTTAAGTGCTAATATACTAAACTATTTTGTAACTTAGCGTCTTTTCCAATTAGTCACCAAGTTTCCCAATTTCATTTTCTGAAACATCCAGTTCCACAACAATTTTCACCACCTAAATCAAAAACATTTCAAGACACAATGTTAAACTGGACTTTGGTTAGAACCAGATTCCAAGGTTATGTGCCAAATTTGATAGTCTCGTGGATATCACCACAAAAGAACCATTTGATCCTGTCCTCAAAGAAGTTGAGAAAGTGATACAACATCAAAACCTGTCACCAAGAGGGCCAAAGAACAAGGAGAAGAAGAAAGGAAAGAAACACAAGGCAAAGACAACTTCAAACAAGAAGAATAACAGAAAAGAGGTTACTCAACCCCCTAAAGTTTCTAATGCTTAAGCTTATCACATGGAATATTAGAGGGATGAAGTCCAAAAAAGGTTTCATAAGACTTACTAATCTAGTCAGGATGCATAAAGCTAATTTTACTGTTCTTCAAGAACTTGTTCTACCAGCTTCTCGCATTGATGTGTATAGAAGAGGGCTTCGATATGATAATGCAGTGGAAAATGCTAATTGGCTTTTCTGGAACAATGATGTTAGTTGCACAGTCTTTTCTAGAAGTAGTCAACAAATGAATTTAAACATTACACACAGTGGAGACATTAATACTTACTGGATTACTGTGGTTTATGCAAAATATACCTCTACCAAAAGGAGAAGACTTAGGAGAAAATTGAATTCCATATATGCTCATGTAGATGGCCCCTGGACTATTCTTGGTGACTTTAACTCTATTATATCTGCCAAGGAGAAGAATGGAGTGGTGCCTCATAGACTTGGAAAAATCTTTGATTTCATCAGGTGTATGGAGGACTGTGAACTAGCTGATGCAGGATTTACTGGGACCTCATTCACTTGGTGTAATGACAGAAGAAGAGGGAAAAAAATTAGCAATAGGTTAGACATGGCTATGATAAATGAGGCCTAGAATGAAGCTTTTGATGTTACCAGGATAGACCACTTACCAAAAACAGGGTTTGTTCATGATGTTTTACTTTTGAGTCGCTTAAATTATAGACAGTGAGGTATTTCAAATTTCTAAAGTTCTAGACAGACGAACCCGACTTTCTATCAATTGTTGAAAACACTTGGACAACTGAGGTACAGGGTAACGCCCAGTGGAGTGCAAATTGAATATGTTGGCCAAAGTTCTCAGTAGATGGTCAAGGGAAGAATTTGGAGATGTCTTCCAAACTGTTAAGAACCTAGAAGCGCAGATTAACACTTGCGAATTAGCCTATGAAGCAGATGACTCTGAAACAATCAGAATGCTCCTTCACAAGTAAAAATGCATAATACATTGGTTGGCTCAAAAGACAAGATTCCATTCTTAAGCAGAAGGCCAAAGTCACATGGGAGATGGAAGGGGACTCAAAGACTAATTATTTTCATAGTACTATCAAGGAAAGAAGAAGAAGATCCGGAATTACCAAGATAAAAGATTACAATGGCAATTGGGTTGAGGGAAACCAAGCTATAGTGGATGCTGCTATTAACCACTTCTCTGATTTATTTACTCAACCACCTAATCCTAACAGGCTTGACATATTAACGTGGGTCAATAAAATAGTTTCTGAGGAAGATAACGACACTCTTCACAGGCTTCCTTCATAACAGGAGATTAAAGCAACTTTTTTTCTCTAGATCCTAATAGCTCTGCAGGGCCTAGTGGCTTCAATAACCACTTTTTTTCAAGTGACTTGGAATATCATTAAACCGGAGGTATGCAACTTTGTAATTTCTTTCTTTGGGGAGAATTTGCTTACCAAATACTTTACAGACACTTGCTTAGTCCTGATCCCTAAGTCAGCAATCCAGTCAATTTTTCTCAACTAAGGCCTATTAGCTAGTGCAACTTCACCAACAAGATTCTGTCTAAGATCTTAGCTAAGAGGATTGCTCCTATTTTACCTAAACTCATTTCAGAAAATCAATCTGCTTTTGTTCAAGAAAGGGTGATCACATAAAAATATTATTCTCACTGAAGAATCATCCATAATATCCATAATACCTGTTCAGGTGGGAATGTAGTTATAAAACTTGACATGTCTAAAGCTTGTGACAAGATGTCATGGACCTTTATCACTATTGTCCTTAGGAAGATGGGATTTTCTGAACTCTTTATTGACATGGTGCATAGGCTTATCTCTAACAATTGGTATTCTATTATCATTAATGGGTCTAGGTACGGGTTTTTCACTTCATCTGGGGGCTTGAAGCAGGGTGATTCTCTTTCCCCCTCCATTTTCATTATAGCTGCAGAACTTCTCTTCAGGGCCCTTAACCAACTTCATAGAAATCAGAATTTTGTTGGCTTTTCAATGAATATCAGGGGACCTCAAATCAATCATCTAAGTTATGCAGATGATATTGTTCTATTTTCCTCTGTAAAGAAAAAGTCTATTAAACTTATCATGAACCAGCTCAGAGAATATCAAGAGGCCTCGAGCCAGGAAATCAATAAAGATAAGTTTTTGTCAGACATTGCTACAGAGAAGCCAACACAGTGGCTAATGCACTGGTAAAATATGCAACTACTTTGTTTAATGATAAGGTGTTGATGCAAGAAGCTGATCTTCCAAAAGAGGCAAGAGGTCCTTAGAGGATGGAAAAATTGCAACTTCCATCCTTTAGAATTAGAGCCAAAAATATTTCAGGTTGGAACTTTGATCCACCGTGATTATTATGCTGCACATATCCATTATATAGATAAGTGAGGGCCAAAAATTCATATTTTTGGTACCCTCCAGAAGACCAAGTATTGTGCAACAGTCAGAATTAGAGGATTTCATGCTTAGCTGGGCCTTTAGAGTTCTTATTTCTCAATAACTTCTTGTGTAATTTTCTGTGATGCACTTAACTTTCAGGTCCATGACCATTGAAGCATAATTTTTTCTAAGTTGCACTGGTTTATGTCCCCCTCCTTCTTTTTGTACACCAGTTGTTCAATATATAGACAGGGTAGGGGTTCATGCCAAACCCCACGCCATCCCAAGGCGGATTAACAAAAAAAAAAGTTATAAGTGGAACCACTAGCCGAAACTTCACTCAGGTGAGGTGAGAAAGGAATGCATATAGGGGCACTGGGCAACTCATGAAAATGCAATTTCTATTTTTGCCATTATACAAATTAGAATAATATGTGAAGCTCCATGAGAATATTAATTTAGCGATACTCCTGCTAGAATTGAAATAGAGACATCAGGTATATTCGAGTATTTTTCATGTTCTAGATTGTGGTTTCATAAACAATCTACATAACATCCTATTAATTATTTAGAATTGTGGAACTATATGATTTTTATATAAAATATATATCCAATAACTTAAATAAATAAAAAATTACCTGAATCCATGATGTATTTCTTGATAATATTGAGCGGAAGCCTTATTTAGAGTTGCCGTTATGAAAATCCGTACTTCTCTTTCTTTACTTTTTCTATGTTCTTTTTCAGAATAGAATATGATGGAGTTACGCTATTCTTCTTTTAATAGGCAGAGAGAAACCATCAGTTAATTCTCACTTTCCAGCAAAGTGGGTTAGTGGAGAGTTATAACCATAATTAATTTTCCCTAATTTTATCCAAATATTAATTTAACAAAATATATTTATTAAACCAAATATTTATAAACCATACGTGGGCCATATTTTACATTCTCCCACTTGAAGCACGTGATATTACTCACTTAATGGTTTAATAAACATTTCAAACATTATGTGCACAATAAAATGTTAAATTCCCCTTCATTGAAAATATCACTCGTTGTTATTGAATAAGTAAACTAATATGAGTCATGGCGGTTGTACATCACTTACTCGATATAGTCCTTTCCATATACTACAATATTAGTCTATTACCCAACACAAGCTGTAAAAGTAATATTGATTTAGTCCAACATTAATACTTAGAATGTCTTTGTCTAAGCCTGAACCTATCATCATTATTCTCAACATTATGTATACAAGTGAAAAACAAGTATAGAATACCAAAAAACGTATGTTTAAATGAGCTCAAAGTGTCAATTGCATAAACATAATAAAGTCTTTACATAAAGTCATATATTTCTATTATGATTGCCCATTCTTTCAACATGTTCAATAAATATTTTGCGCGATAATCCTTTTGTCAAAGGATCGGCAATCAAAAGTTTAGTGCTAATATGTTCAATTGACACTTTATGTTCATGGGCTTCTTCTTTGACGGCAAAGTGTTTCACTTCCATATGCTTAGCACCCTTCGAATACTTGTCGTTCTTTGAGAAAAATACTGCTGCGAAATTATCACAATAAATTTTCAGCGGCCTGGAAATATTGTCGACTAGTCCAAATTCTGAAATAAAGTTCCACAGCCAATTAGCCTGAACTGTAGCCTCAAAGCATGCCACAAATTCAGCTTTCATAGTGGATGCAGCTATGACAGACTGCTTTGCACTCGTTCATGATATTTCTCCTCCGGTTAACATGAACAAATAGCCAAATATAGATTTTCTTGTATCCATACGACCAGCATAATCTGAACCTGAATATCCAATCACGTCAAGATGATCAGATCTTCTATAAGTGAACATAGAATCTTTCATTCCTTGTAAGTATCGTAATACTTTCTTTGCATCCTTTCAGTGGTCCATTCTTGGATTATTTTGATATCTGCCCAGCATTCCAACAACAAAATTGATGTCTTGCCTTGTACATGGTTGGGCATATATTAAACTCCCAACCATATATGCATAAGGAATATCTCTCATTTGCATACATTCCAATTCATTCTTTGGGCATTGGTTGAGACTAAATTTATCTCCTTTCTAAATTGGAAGGGGACTTGATGAGCATTTTTCCATTCTAAATCTCTCTAACACTTTATTAATATCGGCTTTCTGAGACAACCCCAATAATCCTTGTGATCTATTTTAGAATATTTCCATCCCGATCACATAGGATGCCTCTCCCATATCTTTTATTTCAAAGCTGTTAGAAAGAAATTTCTTGATGTCATGCATCATACCAAGATTATTAGTAGCAAGCAAGATGTCATAAACATACAATACCAACATAAAAAACTTACTGCCACTGACCTTCAAATATATACACCGCTCAACAGTGTTTTCTTTAAATCAAAAGGTGACAATTGTTTCGTTAAATTTAAGATACCACTGTCGGAAAGCTTGTTTAAGTTCGTTGATTTCTTAAGTTTACACACCATGTGTTCCTTTTATTTAATGGCAAATCCCTCTGGTTGATCCATATAAACTTCTTCCTCTAAATTTTCATTTAAAAAGGCGGTTTTTACATGCATTTGATGTAGCTCTAAATCATAATGAGCTACTAAAGCCATTATAATTCTGAGTGAATCCTTTCGAGAGACCGGTGAAAATGTATCTTTATATCCAATGCCATATTTCTTAGTAAAACCTTTGGCAACAAGTCTGGCCTTGTGACTTCCGATGTTACCATTTGAGTCGTGTTTGGTCTTAAAGACCCATTTACACCCGAATCTTTTGCAACCTTCTGGTATTCAACAAGGTCCCAAACCTTATTATGTTTCATAGAATTCAACTCATCTTTCATAACATCTAACCACTCATAATTATCACTTTTAATAGCTTGTGAAAATGAAACTGGATCATCATCAATTCTAAAGTCAATTTCTGACTCATACAGATAAACTAAATAATCATCTGAAATAGCAGATCTCTTTTTTCTTTAAGACCTTCTTAATGCTACTTCTTGTGATTTATCAATTGTAGGTTCATTAATTGAAATTTCATTATTAGTAGTAGGATCATTTATTTGTTGTTCTTGCTGATTGTTAGGTTGTATAACAACTTCAGGAACAACAAGTTTAGAAGAAGTGCAGGGCAGAGAAACTTGCATCCTGACTTCTTTAATTTCCATATTATATGGTTCTTCACTCCCACTAACTTCACCATTCTCAATGGACCTAGCATTTCCAGTTTCAACAATTCTCATACTGTGATTAGGACAGTAAAATCTACCCTTTTTGATTTCTCTAGATAACCAATGAAGAAACTACTGATTGTTCTTGAATCCAGTTTCTTTTCTTGTGGATTATAAATTTTTATTTCTGATGGGCAGCCCCAAACATGCAAGTGCCTCAAACTAGATTTTCTACCAGTCCAAAGTTCAAAGGAGTCTTTGAAACTGCTTTACTAGCAACCCTATTTAGTAAGTATACATCAGTCCATGATGCATACATCCACAATGAGAAGGGTAAAGATGAATTACTTAACATACTCCTAACAATATCCAATAATGTACAATTACGCCTTTCTGCCACACCATTTTGTTGTGGTGTGCCACACATAGTGTATTGAGCACAAATACCACGTTTTTAAGGAATTTAGAAAATGGACCAGGGTGTTGTCCAGTTTCATCATATATTCCATAATACTCACCACCTCTATCTGACCTTATTATTTTCACTTTTCTTTCGAGTTGTCTTTCAACCTCATTAATAAATATCTCTAAGGCATTCACTGCTTGAGACTTTTCATGCAACAAATAGACATATCCATAACGTGAAAATTCATCAATAAAGGTGATAAAATATTATTCCTTACTGAAAGACCTGACATCAAAAGGACTGCATGTATCGGTGTGTATAATTTCAAGAAGTTGTGTGCTTCTTGTGGCTCCTTTCTTTGTGTGTTTTTGTTTGTTTTTTGTTGGTTCCCCAAGTACACGCAAGTAAACATGGCCGTCAAATAATAAAGTGACTCGAAAGTCGGATGTCGAATCCACGGAGACTTAAAGTAATCAAGAATGATATTTTTTTATTGATCTACTATTTCGGAAATTAAACAAGTAACGACTAATTTATCAAGAATGCAAATGTGTATGAGGAAATTTTAATTAGAGGAGATGAAGATTACAGAGTTGTAATTGGTTATTCAATCCCATTAAGTTCAATAATCATACTCGTTAATCCAAATTATCTATGATTGCTAATTGACCGGATCGTTTATATGAATAACATTTTCCCACAATACTATTCGCCTATCCACAATATATCAATCCCATATTCCTATGGTGTTGAGTCTATCATGAACGAATATAATACGGTATTCAACTAAGCAAGACTATAAGGTATATTCCTATCCTAACCGCGAAATCATTTTCCGAGCCACGGGTTAAAAAATAAGCTCTCTTTAATTCTACTCTAATCTAAACATAGCTTTCCCAAGCATAGCATAGATAATAAGGTGAAATAGTAGCTACAACAAGACAAAAGTTAAAACTAGAATTAAAGAAACAACCACAAGATAATAATCCGAATTAACGAAGATGTAATTAATAAACATTAATAATCATGTAAATCACAACCCTAGAAACTAGAGTGCTTAGCCACTCATGTTCGTAATAACAATTTTCCAAGTATTTTGCATAAACAAATTACTAAGAAAAGATGAAGGAATGAAGAACTCAGTGACTTTCTCGTCCAAAAGTTGTTCCACGTGATGTTCTTCCTCCAAATAATGTCTAACTCTTTAAAAATAGGTTTAGAACTCCTTTTATACATTTTGGGGATGTTTAGGGTTGAAATCCCTAAGTCCCAGCTGAATTAGGAAAAAATCCGCCCTTTCGTGTCGTGCCAACAAACTTTTTGGTCTTATGTCATTGGCGTTTTGGTTGGTGCCTAGCGCCAACCTAGACAACAAACTTTTTGGTCTTCTGTCATTGGCGTTTAGGTTGGTGCCTAGCGCCAACCTGGAGACCAAACTTATACTTCCTCAGAATTCTTCCCATCTTTGACGTCAATTTGCATGCAAACTTCCGAAATCACTTCCAATTGACTCCTACACATTAAAATACCATTATTGAGCTCGAGTCACAAATATTCACATAAAATTAACAAGATCGAGGTATAATTCAAGGTAAATTACATGCAAAAACATGGAATATTAACCAAACATCATTTTCCTTTAATACAATCCACACAAATATTAAGGTTCGTAAAATCCAAATATGGAAGGATTTCATTCATAACTAATATTTTCAGTCTTTCTATATGATAGGTTATAAGTACCTTCGGTTTATGTTTTGATGATCTAACAAACTTATTGTCAAGAGCCAGATAAGGAACCTGATGCACTTTTGGTACACATCCTAAATACCTGACTCTAGCTAGAAAGAGTTGTTAAAACTTCAGAAGATAAAGAATCAACACAGGGAACAAGTGATCTTGGGATCTACTAAGAAGTCAACTCTCCACAGCTGGAAAGTGACTGACTGCACTACACACTCAAACAGTACAACACAGTACATAAGTCATTTCCATTGGGAAGGACCTTGTACCATTTAGTGCTTACATCATTCAAGTAATATCATCCATGTTGTATTAACATTAATATTACAACAAAATATCACTTGAACACTTGAGAATTCATTCAAGCACTCCAAGCTGTTGATAATCAAGAACACAATTCTCAAGTGCATCAAGAACAAAGTACACCGCTACTACGAAGCAGTTCCTACATCAAGTCTTTGTATGTCCTTAATAGAGTTTTAACTTTGTAATAGTTTTCATTGTAATTCCTACTTAGCTTGTCTAGAAACATTGATTAGGAAACTCTTGTAAATCATAAACTTCAGTATTTGTGTCGTGGATAGAGTTAGTCATGTGTTGAAGTCTTTGTAATAGGTGCATTACAAAGTGGCTTGTAATAGGAGTATTACAAGTTAGTGAGGGATTACAGAGTTAATTCCTTGGTTGCATAGTTTGTAATCTAAAAGGTTGCTCATAGTGAAGTTGAAATCCTACAAGTGTAGGTCGTGGTTTTTAATCCCATTGAGCCAAAAATTTTTTACGTAAAAGTTCCCTGCGTCATTTACATTCTGTTGTGCAAGTATAAATCTGTGGAAACTAATATAGAAATTTGTCTTTATATAGTTTGGTGGATCCTCATATTCTATCAATTGGTATCAGAGCCAGGTTCTTTCTATCAGGCTAACACCTACAAAGGATCCTCATGGCCGCTCAACCAAACTTTGAAGAAGGTCAGTCTACTTATAGCCCACCTAGGTTCAATGGTCAATACTATGGGTGGTGGAAGACAAGGATGCACGACTTCATCATGGCTTAAGACTCCGAGTTGTGGGACGTTATATGTGACGGTCTTTTTGTCCCTACTAAGAAGGTTGGAGATCCAGCTGTGAGAGTTCCTATGATAAGGAAGGAGTTCAATGATGTTGATCGAAAAGCCATAGAGAAAAAAATTTGTGCTAAGAAAATTCTGGTATGTGGAATAGGTCCTAATGAATAGAACAAGATATTTGATTGTCAATCTGCAAAATAAATATGGGAAGCGTTATAGACAACTCACGAGGGAACCACACAGGTGAAGCAATCTAAGATCGACATGCTCACCACTGAATATGATCTTTTCAGAATGAAGGACGATGAATCCATTCAAGACAGGAACACTTGATTCACTTCCATCATCAATGAGTTGCACTCTCTTTGTGAAATCATTCCTAGAAACAAGCTTGTGAAAAAGATCCTCAGCGTGCTGCCCAGCTCTTGGGAAAGTAAGGTAAACACCATCCTTGAGGAAAATGATCTGCAGACATTCACCATAGACGAGCTTGTTGGAAATTTGAAGACTTACAAAATAAAAAAGAAGAATAACAGTGAAAGAAGAGATCCAAAGAGGGAAAAGTACCTGGCTCTTAAATAGAAAACAATGACTCAAATGGTAAAGACGGGATATGGCATACTTGACTAGAAGATTTCAGAAAATGGTTCGCAAGAATAGAGGTATCCCAAAAAAGGGTAGTTCTAGCAAGCCAAAGAGTTATGACCTCTGTAATAAATGTTGAAAGCCAGGACACTTCATCAAGGACTACCCTCTCCTGAAGTAACAACACTTCAAGCACAACTCAGACAAAACAGCCAAGAGGAACCCAGTTCCTGATAAACGCTTCAAGAGAAAGAATGTCGCTGACAATGTTGTGAAGCAAGCTCTTGCAGCATGGGGAGACTCCTCCAGCGAGTCTGAAGAAGAAAATGAAGGTGGTGATAGTTCAATGATGGAAGTGGAAAGTGAAACAACTGAGTATGACTCAATCTTTTCTTTGATGGCTCAATCAGATGACGATGAAGATGAAGACAATGATGAGGTAAACTTTCTGGATGTTCAGCGAAATTTGAAATCCTACTTTCCTAAAAAGCTCATGTTATTAGCAAATTTATTAATTGATGCTTACCATAGTCGTATAAATGATAAGGATTCTCTAACTATGGAATTATGAGATGTTGATCAAACAAGAGATGACCTGGTAGTTGTTGTAGTTGATTTGAAAGAAATAATGGATAATCTGAAAAATGAAAAGGATGTCCTAGCTAAGAAAATCACTAGCATAGAGCACAAAAGAGATGGTCTAATGGTGGTAGTGGTTGACTTAAAAGAAACCATTGAGTGTGTTAGTACAGAAAAAGAAGCTTTAATTGAGAAAGTTGCTATCATTGAGCAAGAAACATATGATCTTTTAGGGGTGGTAGAAGACTTAAAGGAAACAATAGAGGAACTTAAAATTAAAAATAGGTCTGAAAATCCTGAAAAAGGAAAAGAAGTTGCGAGTGAGGCACACATTAAGCTTGTGAATGAGTTGAATTTGGTAAAAAAAATAGTTTGTGTGCTGAACTTGAGAAAAATAGACAGCTTCAGGTATAATTAGAAAGAGTGAAGAATGATCTTGAAAAATCTTAAGTGGACATGGTCCTCTGATGCTATTACTGCCATGTATGTTAACAATGGGGGAACAAGTAGGGAATAGGGTTTCAAAGGGAGAAAACTCCCTACAACCCTCATAGCAAGTATGTTACTGTCTCTTCAGAAAAATAAGATCTTTGCTGAACAAGTAACTATTGCTAGAGGACCTGGCTCCACTCATAGAACACACATACTAACTACATGGACTAAAAAAGCACTCATTCATCTCTTTCCTTATTACAAGGGACCCAAACTTGTTTGGGTTCCTAAATCTAACTCTTGATTTCCTTGTGCAGGGAGCAGTGAAAGGAAGCAGCCAACAGTGGTACATGGACAGTGACTGTTCAAAGCACATGACTGGAAATACAATGGATTTTCTTTACTGAAAGCCCTACAAGGAGGGAGTGTATCCTTTGGAAATGGGAAAAGGGGATACATTCTCGGAGTTGGAAGAATTGTGAAGTTACTCACTCACTCAATTGAGAATGTGTACTATGTCAATGGCCTCAATTACAGTCTCCTGAGTGTCTCCCAAATATGTGACAAGGGAAACAAGGTGGAATTCTTGTCCAAGATATGCACAGTAACCAACCTTGTAATTGGTGAAGTGGTATTTGTGGCTAAAAGATACAAAAATATCTAAGTTACAGATTTTGAGTCTCTACAAAGCGGTGATCTGAGCTATTTGAGAGCAGTTGATGATGGTGTTGAATTGTGGCACAGAAGGCTGGGGCATGCAAGCTTCTCTCTACTGAATAATTGGTCCAGAAGGACCTGGTTCGTGGTCTTCCCAAGTCAAGGTTCAAGGAGCACAAAATGTGTGATGACTTGCGCAAGAGGAAAGCATGTTAAATCTTTATTCAAGCCCAAAAAGGAATTCATCACCTCAACTTCTTCACATGGATCTATGTGGACCAATGAGGGTGCTAAGCAGGGGTGGAAAAAGGTACATCTTCGTGATAGTGGATGATTACTCCAGGTTCACTTGGACTTTGTTTCTCAGAACCAAGGATGAAACATTTCAAGTATTTGTGGCCTTTGTGAAGAAGATTCAAGTAAAGATGGGATCAAAAGTAGCTTGCAATAGATCAGATCATGGAACATAATTTGATAATGCAAAATTTGATGAATTATGTAGTGAAAATGGCATTAGCCACAACTTCTCATCCCCAAGAACACCACAACAAAATGGAGTTGTGAAAAGAAAGAACAGGACTCTTGAAGATATGGAACGAACAATGTTGATTGGTAGTGGGATTGCAAAGAATTTCTGGGCAGAAGCTATCAACACTGCTTACTACTTGGTGAATAGGTGCATGATCAGGTCTCTTTTGAACAAAACTCCCTATGAGTTGCTGAATGGAAGGAACCCCAAGCTTACTCACTTGAGGAAATTTGGATGCAAATGTTATGTTTACAACAATGGAAAAGAGCAACTTAGAAAATTTGATTCCAAGAGTAATGAAGGAATCTTCCTGGGTTACTCATCTCAGAGCAAAGCCTATAAGGTATACAACAAACGCACCCAGTGTGTTGAGGAGAGTGTACATGTAATTTTTAGGAGTTTCATCTCTCTTGTGAAAAGAGGAAGATCGATCATCAAGATGGAGAACCTTTATTGGTTCCAAGTAAAATTATTGATATGGCAAATGAGAAAGCTAACATGATGAGTCATGTCAAGGAGATCAGTGAAGACAATGCAACCACTTCCTCATCTGTTGGAGAAGAACCTGGTTCTACAATCACAACAACTGAAGCTGAAGATAGAGTGGTTGATACAGTTCAAGGTACTCCACTAGTTGCAGACAGAAGCATCCAAGAAACTCAGTCAGGCATGTCCAGCTCCTCTACAAATGAGATAAAAGTGCCAAACTGGAAGCACAAGAGTTCACATCGTCTTGACAATATAATCACCCCTCTAGATTCAGGAGTTCAAACTAGATCAAAAGCCATAAAGTCACTTTCCTTTTTAAGCATTTCTCTCCCAAATAGAACCCAAAAATATCAAGGAAGCCTTGAATGATGCAGACTGGATCACAACTATGCAAGAAGAGCTGCATCAATTTGAGAGAAACAAAGTATGGCACCTGGTACCTAGACCTACAGACCCCACCATCATAGGGACTATGTGGGTATTCAGGAACAAGCTTGATGAGTTTGGGAATACAACAAGAAACAAGCAAGGCTTGTGGTTCAAGGCTACAATAAAGAGGAAGGAATTGATTATGATGAGACATTTTCTCCAGTTGCTCGAATGGAGGCTATCAGAATTCTCATTGCCTTTGCATCTCATATGGAATTCAAATTGTTCCAAATGGATGTCAAAAGTGCATTTCTGAATGGCTTCCTCAAAGAAGAAGTCTATGTCAAGAAACCTCCAGGATTTGAATGTCATGAGCATCCTGAATATGTGTTCAAGTTGGTCAAGGCACTATATGGGTTGAAACAAGCTCCTCGAGCATGGTATGAAAGGTTGTTAAAATTTCTTTTAGAAAATGGCTTTGCAAGAGGAAAAATTGACAACCCTCTATTTTCTAAAGAAACGAGGGAGGAACCTACTCATTGTTCAAGTATATGTCGATGACATTATTTTAGGGGCAACAACTGATTCTCTGTGTGAAGAGTTTGCAAAACTTATGGGAAGTGATTTTGAAATGAGCATGATGGGAGAGTTGAATTTCTTCTTGGGACTTCGGGTGAAATAGTCCACAAAGGGAACATTTATAAATCAAAAAAAGCACATCAAGGATCTTCTGAAAAGGTTTGACATGGAAGCATCAAAAGTGATTGACACTCTCATTGCCACTGCTACACGTCTAGATATGGATGAACCTAGATCTCCTATCAATCAAACCATGTATAGAATCATCATTGGATTACTCATGTATTTCACTGAAAGCAGACCAGATATCGTATTCAGTGCGGGTATATGTACAAGGTTCTAGTCAAATCCTAAAGAATCTCATCTGAAGGCTGCTAAAAGAATTTTGAGATATCTTAAGGGAACGCAGGACCTGGTTCTCTGTTGCCCTTCAGGTGACAACTTTAATCTTATTGGGTATGCTGATGCTGATTATGCAGGTTATCTAGTGGACAGGAAAAGCACATCTGGAATGGCTCACATTTTGGTTTCCTGTCTTATGAGGTACAAGGAAGCAAAATTCAACGGCACTCTCAACAGCTGAAGCAGAATATGTTGCAGCTGCTTCCTGCTGTGCTCAACTACTGTAGATCAAACAACAATTGGAAGACTTTGGAGTGTACACTGGTTGTGTACCTCTCTTGTGTGGCAATACAAGTGAACTCAACATGGCTAAAAATCCAATCCAACACAAGTGGACCAAGCACATTGATGTGCGACATCTCTTTCTCATTGACAACGTTGAAAAGGGGCTTATTTGTATGAAGTTCTACATCATAGATGATCAAATTGCACACATATTTACCAAAGCGTTGAGCAGAGAACACTTTGAGAGAAACCGACTGGCACTGGGTTAATAAAGCCCAATTGAGGACCTGGTTCCCCACATATGGCTATGAAAGTCACATACAGGTAAAACTAGCTAAAGTGTTTTCTGGCCAAGTCTAACTCACTTCTATACTGTTACAGGTAGACACGCATGATGATTACAGAAGCAGTTGAGGCAGTACATAAGCGGTAAAAGGGGGTTAAGCTCACTTGCAAGACTTGTCAGGGAACCTGGTTCTCGTGACACAGGTTAGTAGTCTCTTGTTTTCTCATACTCAATTTAAAATGAACAAAAACAATGCCACATCATCAGTTTTTCAGTTTCTTTATGTCACGTCTTTTCTTTCAAAATCGTTTCACCTGTCTCTGAGTGACGCATATCCTCATGTACTTGCCACCGTTTCAGAACCTGTTCCTCTTTTCTTCATAAATACTACCAACTCCATCATAACCCTTCACTTCCAAAATTTAAACCTTTCTATTCTCTTCTCTTCTCGATTCTCAACTCTCAAACTCTCTTCCAGCAAACCCTTAACATGGATGAATATCAAACAACCCCAAATACAATTGATGATAAACCTACTGAGTCCTCCCATGTCAAAACTCTGTCAGTCGTTTCCTCTCCCACCACTGTCTCTAATCCTAACCCTAAATCAGTGTCTCCTCCACACTCCACTCCTCTCTCGACTCACTCCGATTCCGGTCCTCACCTAAGTTGTGAAGAGTCCAACAAACCTGAGAATGTCAGTGTTCCTCCATCTTCGCCTGAAAAGCAAAGTGAGCAGGGTAAAAAGGAAAGTTTTATTCCGGAAGAAAATCAGGTAAAGTTGTCTTCTACAGTGGAAACATCAACGTTCAGTCTACAAATTACTAAGGCAACTATAGAAGGTTGCG
Source organism: Nicotiana paniculata (assembly GCA_005239505.1). Taxonomy (NCBI): domain Eukaryota; kingdom Viridiplantae; phylum Streptophyta; class Magnoliopsida; order Solanales; family Solanaceae; genus Nicotiana; species Nicotiana paniculata. The sequence continues at coordinate 72,759 of ML303519.1, read as the reverse complement.
ATTCTTCAGGTATTTCCACTTCCCCTGTTACTATTTCTATGGAATCTCAAGAGAGGAAGGCTATAGAGAACATTCTCTCTGTTTCTGGTGAGGGGGTGGTTGTTGAAAATGATTATGGAAAGCCTGAGTCTCAGGGGGAAGAGACTCAACCCTCAATGGGGGAAGGAACACATGTGCTTTTTGAACATCCGACATAGGAAGAAACTACTAGAACTCCACTTGATGGACCTGATACCTCTGAGGATCCAGGTCAAGAATCATCATCCTAGGTCAGTTTCGACCCTGCTCCTTCTACTCACTTTGATGTTGAGCCTCTGAAAATGGTAGAACCTGAGATGAAGTCTAGTGATGAAGAGGACTTAGATGATGTGGTTCTAAGTAGATTTATCAGGACAAGGAAGTCAGTAGCAACTCCATAGCCACCTCCCAAGCGACCCACTGCCCGTTTGCAGCAAAAGGAGGCTCTAGAGTCATCACTCAAGAAAATCCAAAGGAGTCGTAGGAAGAAGATATTAGTAAAGGATGGATAGGTTATGGTTGATAAGTATATTCCTGTAGTTGCAGTTGATGAGGAATCTGAAGAGGAACAAAATTCCTTAACTAAGAGAGCCCTGAGGAAGAAGCACTCTCTCTCCAAATCTAACTCTGAGATTCCTTCTAAGAGAGTTGATGGTACACCTAGTGAATAGTTGGTAAGGAGTTCCAGTGAAAACCTAGTGAAAGTCAGTGACAAATTGAAGGATGCAGAAGTGGAAGTGTCTGATGAGAATACGCAAGTGAAGTCTGGTGAAAATTGTTCGTCCCGTGGGAAGTCAGTGAAAAGAAAATTGGTTGATGATGAAGAACTCGGTTCCTCCAAAAAGACAAAGAGTGGTAGCATCTCTGGAAACGAAAGGCTGAGATACCAAAAAGTGTTGTGGGGTCGCACATTTGCCCCTGAAATTTTGGATATGGCTGGAATGCGTCAGTTAGTTGAGATATGTGAGTTTCAACAGTGGGCACACTTGTTCAATGTGGATGTGCCAAAAGTGTATGAGGAAGAGGTACAAAGTTTCTACGCCAACCTCTTCACTATTGAATCTGATCACATATGTGCATTGGTGAATGGTGTGAATATTGTAATGGATTCTGCTGTATTGGGAGAGATTCTTAAGGTTCCTGCTGAGGGTTTGTCATCCATCCATGGTGCTTGCAGCTCTAACTTTCGGAATGCCATTGTCAAAGAAAGAGCAGTGCAGCAAAGGGAACGGGTACACAAAAAGGCACTTCTTCCAGTCTACCAGTTGCTTTTTGAGTTGGTCAACAAAGTTCTGATTCCTCGTGATGAGAGGAGATCCATCACCTCAAAGGCTGATTTTGTTATGATAGAAGCTTTGGATAGCTTCAAAACTGTCAATTTTCCTGGTATCATGATTGAACATATGCAGAAGGCGGCAGGGTTTAAAGACGGCAACTATGGCCTTCCTTATGGCTTTCTTCTTGCGTGGGTGTTCAAGTTCTTTAAAGTTCCTTTAGGTTAGACAAAAGTGGGGACCAAGAAGTAGACCTTCTCAAAGACTACACTAGAAGAGTGTGAGTGCATTGACAAGATTGGAGGAGTAGGAAGCACTTCAACTATCTCCCAGCTCATCAATGCCCAGAATAGCGCTATTGAAGAGATAAGGAAGTTGAAGGCTAGGAATGCTATATTGGAAACTCAACTTAGTCAAGCCTAGGAGGCACCAGGTTCTACCAGTTCTTCGAACTTAGAGGTTGACCGTCTGACCAAAGAAAACGTTGATCTCAGGCAACAAGTTGACCTGAAGGAGAAACTGCTCAAGCTAGAAAGAGTTGTCAGAACTTTAGAAGATAAAGAATCAATACAGGTAACATGTGATCTTAGGTTTCCCTACGAAGTCAACTCTTCACAGCTGGAAAGTGGCTGACTGCATTGTGTATGCAAACAGTACAACACAGTGCAACAGTCATTTCCATTGGGAAGGACCTTGTACCATTTAGTGCTTACATCATTCAAGTGATGTCATCCATGTTGTATTAATATTAATCTTACAAAAAAACATCACTTGAACACTTGAGAATTCATTCAAACACTCTAAGTTATTGATAATCAAGAACACAATTCTCAAGTGCATCAAGAACAAAGTACATCACTGCTATGGACCAGTTCCTACATCAAGCCTTTGTATGTCCTTAGTAGAGTTGTAACTTTGTAATAGTTCCTCATTGTAATTCTTACTTAGCTTGTCTAGAATCATTGATTAGGAAACTCTTGTAAATCATAAACTTAAGTATTTGTGTCCTGGCTAGGGTTAGTCATGTGTTGAAGTCTTTGTAATCTACAGAGTTACAGAGTTACTTCCTAGGTTGCATAGTTTTTAATCTAAAAGGTTGCTCATAGTGAAGTTGAAATCCTACAAGTGTAGGTCGTAGTTTTTAATCCCATTGAGCAGGGAATTTTTCATGTAAAAGTTCCCTGCGTCATTTACATTCTGTTATGAAAGTATAAATATGTGGAAACTACTATAGAACCTGGTCACTATATAGTTTGGTGGATCCTCATATTTTATCAATTGTTATCAAAGCCAAGTTAGGCTTCCTCCTTATGGATTTCTCCTTATGCAATACTGAATGAACCAGATGAGGAACCTGATGCACTTTTGGTACAAAACCTAAATACCTGAATCAAGCTAGAAAGAGTTTTCAGAACTTTAGAAGATAAAGAATCAACACAGGGAACAAGTGATCTTGGGGTCCCCTACAAAGTCAACTCTCCACAGCTGGAAAGTGACTGACTGCACTGTACACCCAAAGAGTATAGCACAGTGCAACGATCATTTCTATTGGGAAGGACCTTGTACCATTTAGTGCTTACATCATTCAAGTGATGTCAACCATGTCGTATTAACATTAATCTTACAAGAAAACATCACTTGAACAATTGAGAATTCATTCAAGCACTCCAAGCTATTGATAATCAAGAACACAATTCTCAAGTGCATCAAGAATAAAGAACACCGCTGCTACTGACCAGTTCCTACATCAAGTCTTTGCATGTCCTTAGTAGAGTTGTAAATTTGTAATAGTTCTTCATTGTAATTCCTACTTAGCTTGTCTAGAAGCATTGATTAGGAAACTCTTGTAAATCATAAACTTCAGTATTTGTGTCGTGGCTTGAGTTAGTCATGTGTTGAAGTGTATAATAGTTGCATTACAAAGTGGCTTGTAATAGGAGTATTACAAGTTAGTGAGGGATTAATGAGTTAATTCCTAGGTTGCATATTTTGTAGTATAAAATGTTGCTCATAGTGAAGTTGAAATCCTACAAGTGTAGGTCGTGATTTTTAATCCCATTGAGCATAGATATGTGATCTAAATGTTTATGCCATAAGTAAGCACAATGTTCATTAACCAAACTACGTTTGGTTCCAACATTATGATGCAGAGTTAAGAGGGTATCGACAAACAGATTATCAAGGTTCAATTTGCATAAATTATCACAAATAATACCAGAACCAATAAGATGATTATGCTGAAAACAAACTTAAACATCTATTGCCAAAATTTAAAAAATATCCAGCTTTATCCAACTTAGACAAGGAAATTAAATTTCTTGAAAAAGAAGGTGCATAAAAAGTTTCAAATAAGTCTAAATGATGCCCAGTATTTAGGATTAAGTGATATGTCCTGATTGCCTCAACTGGAGCCTTCACTCTATTCCCCATATACACAAATATTTCATTCCGGTTTATGGTCTGGGTTGTAAGGTATCCCAGCAACATATTAGAAACATGAACAGTTGAACCAGAGTCAATCCACCAAGTATTATAAGGAACTTCAGTTGAATTTGATTCGAGACACGTAAAATCACAAGGCTTATCTTTCTTCTCGAACTATGCCTTACATTGCAGGCAATCTTTCTGAAAGTGTCAAGCTTTTCCAAAAAAATGACACTTATCATTCTTGTGTTCCTTTTTACGTACTTGAGAAGAGGACTCATGGACATTATATTGCCTCTGTTTATCTTTTCCATGTTTCTTTCCTTTCTTTCGAGCTCTTTGATTCCTACAAGGTTAATGGAGTGGGTTCCTTGATTCTTCAGCCTCGTTTCCTCTTGAACCAGCATTTCGTGCAGTTCATGCATGTTCCATTTGTCTTTCATAGTGTTGTAGTTCATTTGGATAAGACTATACTCAGATGGTAATGAACTAATGATGAATTGAACAAGGAAATTCTCATCCATTTCCATGTCCCAAAGACTTTAGTCTTGCTACTATATTTGTCATTTCAGTGACATGCTCATGCATGGACCGCGAACCATCAAATTTTATGGTGGTTAAAGTACCCATTAGTGTCCCAGCAAGAGATTTATCTGCAGTTTGGGAGCATTCTTCCACAAGTTTCAGAAGTTCTTTAGCACTTTCAGTTTTCGGGGTCAAGAAGAAATTATTCTTCTTTTTTAACAGCGAGAAGAATTGATAGATTTTGTCTGAAGACCTCGAGATGAAACAGCCTAGGGCGGCTATTTGCCCATTCAATCTTTGATCGCCCAGTGGTTACCTCTGGTGGGATCCATGTCATGTCAAGATGGACCAAGCGAAACAATCTATGTTAGCTTTAAGAAAATCAATAAGTTTTTTCCTGAGCTTGAGGGCCAGCACTGTGCCCAGTTATACCTTCCAATATGGTAGGTGTTAGATTAGTATGACTTGTTATAACTCCTCGACTGTCGATTTGGTGGCGTCGGTGTCATCAGGAGCTAGGAACAATCTCGGGACTCTATAATCATCATCCTCGTCTATTCCTCGTTCCTCCAATTCGACCGAGACCAACGTCAGTGATTGCTATTTAGTTTCTTCCTTGGTCGGCTCCGCGTTCCTTGACGTCGAAACTGCAGGCATCACATTTCTTGTCGACTTCGAAGATCTCTTTTGCAGCCGATTGTTCCCTGTAGATCGTATTGACTCCTCCTAATGTAGGAAACTTCAATGACTGGTGCAAGGTCGAGGGTACCGCCCTCATGTTGTGAACCCATGGCCTTTCGAATAGATCGTTATACCTCATTTCCCCTTCGATCACGTAGAACTTTATCTCTTGTATCGTTTCGACGGTGTTCACCGGGGTGTTCACCGACAGGGTTATCTCTCTTTTACTGGTTTCACATGCCATGTTAAAGTCGTTCAACATTCGGACTGCCGGCACTATTTGTTTTTGCCTCGATCTGATGATATTGACCGAGCTACCTGGATCAATCAACACACATTTAATTCGAGATTTATTGACAAGAACAGATATTACTAGTGTATCATTGTGAGGTTGTATGATGCCCTCGGTATCCTCATCACTGAACGAAATGGTTCCCTTCTAGACGTAATATCCGGTGCATTTTTCCCTTGTAAAAGATAATTTAGTGCGCCTTTATCATTAGCTCTTGGGGGTCATCGACCCTTCCAATGATCATGTTAACGACATGCTGAGGCTCCTCTTGTTTGACCTATTTGATGGCGTCCCTGTTCCTGAAGCGATTTTTTGCTCGATCACACATAAATTCTCAGAGGTGCCTGTTGTTAAATAACCGAGCTACTTCTTCTCTCAATTGTCAGCAATCCTCGGCCCTGTGACCATTAGTGTCATGATACTTATACATCAAGTTAGGATTTCTTTGGGTAGGGTCGAACTTGTAAAGACCCGTAAATTTTTTTGACTATAAACGATGCCCGGGTAGGTCCCCATATTTTTATATCAGTAGTAAATCTTAAAACGGACCCTTTTGGAGTAAAAAGTACACCAGGACTTAAAAGATAAAAAATTTCAGAATTGCGCGGGTCTGCGGTCCACTATGCGATCGCAGATCAGGTATGCGGACCGCATAGTGGTCGCATACCTTGACAGTTGCTGTCCATTTTGAGGACAGCTATGCAGCCCATAATGCAATCACATTTCACGAATGCGGTCCGCATAGTTGTCTTATTCTTGCACCTCTATTTTTGCGGAGGGAGTTATGCGATCGCATAACAGGTATGCGGACCGCATAGTGGTCGCATACCTGGGCAGTCTGCTTTCCTTTTTGGCCCATCTGAAGGCCATTTATGCAACAGGTATGCGGACCGCATAACAGGAATACGATCTCATTCCTTACTACATACCTGCTTCGGGGCTTCTAATTTCTAACTTCAAAACCTGACCCCAGTTTTATAAAACACCCCTCCCCTTCATTTTTAGCGACTATCTGGTTAAAATAGAGAGAAGTGAGAGTGGGTTCTAGTGAGAGAAGTCCCCATCTTCCCCAAGTTGGTCCTCCACCTCTACTCGGGCGTGGAACTAATCGAGTAGTCGTGATCTTTTTCACCATAAGAGGTAAGCCACCACCTCATTTCCCCAAATATTATAGATTTTAGTTAGAATAGAACACACATAGGTTGGTTCTTGAAGATGGGAGTTAATACCTTGCATACATGTGAATAATCTACCATAATCTAGCAAAGGGAAGTAAGCTAGGGCAATCTTTCACTAAAAAGGGGCTAGTTAATCTAAAGGACCACATAGTAGTTGATAAAATGCCCAAATGAGTTAAAGGTTCCTAACTCTAAGTTTGAATGTGTAACTTTGTAAATTAGATTGAAGGCGTTCGAAGGTCCGATGATTTGGGATAGAAATTAAAGGGAAATTCCAAGTCAAGGTATGTATGGCTAACTCTAACCCTCACAGGATAAACCCATTGTGCTCACTTTCCGGGTATGATTCTCTTGTTGGATATCTATGGAATTTATGTGTTCTATGTGCCTAATTGAGGAATTCTTGCTTCTATGTCATTCCATGATAATACCATATTTTTGTGCTACTTGAGTATATGAGCTGTGATCTTTATGTTCCTTCTTTTACTATGTGTGCGATCCTTGCATATGATGGATGTGGTAAATATGAAAGCTTGGAATGGTATGAAATATGAATCAAAAGTTGTTATGATATGAAATGTGGGTAAAGAAGTGGCAATGATGTGAAATGCGAAACATGAGGTTGAATTGTTATGGAACATGAATTAATGGAATGGATGGTTATGGAATATGGATTAAAGGATGAATTGTTGTGAAATGTGAAACAAAGGATTCTAATGGTATGAAAGAAAAATCAAAGAACAATATGTGCTGGGGATCAAAAAGGTTAAAAATGATGTAAGTGATTTAAATATCCATAATTGTACCAGGAGAATGTCCTAGGGGTGAGAAGGCCTATCCGGTCTGGCTGGGATCGGACTCCATGCCGTACACATTGATGACTTGATATTGTGATATGATTATGATTTGATGATGATTATTATCCTCACTGTTTTCAGATGATATGGCCTAGCCGAACGGGCAGAGATCGGACACCGTGTGCTGTGCACGAGCCGCGGTGTTAGCCTAGCCGATTCGAGCAGAGATCGGACTCCGTGAGAACAAGCCACGGTGGTTATGTGTGATGTGATTGAAATTCAGACCTCACCTAGGATGGCTTAGCCTTTCGGGCAGAGATCGGACTCCGTGTGACAACGACACGGTGAATCAGTAATAATAACAAGATGAAACTTAAAAGAACATTTACCAAAAGATGGCAAAACGGGATGAGGGATGTGGTAACTCTTGTTTGTGTTTTTCCTTGCTTCAGTGTATTGTTGTATGATGCCTCTATTTGTGTTGACTATTGATGTTTATCCTATCTAGAGTAGGTTTGTTCATACATACTAGTACTATTCAATGGTACTAACGTCCCTTTTGTCGGGGGCGCTACATCTTTTAAATGGATGTAGGTGGTTCTGTAGCAGGTAGCGCTGATCGCCGATAGTGGTGCCTTCTCCCCATCTCTTCAGCAGTCTTGGTGAGCCCCACTTCCTCTCGGGGTTGTGCGTAGATCATGTTGACTCTTTTTGTTTATGTCATTTCTTTTTAGGTATATCCGGGGCCTTGTTAACGGCATGTCTATGTGTTCTTCTCCATACTCTTAGAGGCTCCGTAGACACTATGTGGGTTGTAAATATACTTTGGGTTTTGTACTTACTCGTAATCGTGGTTTCTTGTCGGGAATGTTGTACTTAGTATGTATTTTTTGCTAAGATCTAATGTTAAAACGTTAAAAGAGGGAAAAAATGGACTTTAGGTTGTGAATTCACGCTTTTGATTTTTTCTTGCTATTTCGTATGAATAAATTATGCTATAAAAACGGGAGAACGCGTTGGGTAGGAAAGGAAAATCAGATTCTCTTGACCGGGTTCATTCGGTTAGGCGTCGGTCCCATCCCTCGATTTTGGGGCGTGACAGGACTGCAACGGTCGGAGCCACTTAGTCTTTTTTATGCGCCCAATGGCTGACACGATGCTGACAACATCAATGTTGAAGTTATACTCCGATAATCTCGGTGCTTCCCTACCCCCGAGCAGCCTGTCGAACCATTTTTACTCATGAGACCTCGGTTACTGAGTCCTGGATCGCTTCTCTTCTCATCTAGTTTCTTGTAGGGTGACGCCCAGACCCATTACCTTTCGGTCCATGCTATATGGTTGGTACCGATCCCAGACCGTCCTTGGCTCATGATCAACGGCTCACTTAGACGTGTCGTCAGCGCTAATGGGATAGACAGACCCAGAAGGAACTCCGAGTTGGTTGTTCTCGACCCTGATCTTAGACTGGTACCTGTTGTGGATGTCGGCCGAAACCGTCGGGTACTCTACCAAAATTTTGTTTTAGCTGCTTTGAAGACAAAGAGCTTCGGGGGTTAAGTCCATGAGTGAATGCCTAAACGGACCAATCATTTGCAACTGGAGGAAGGTCCATCTGTTCCATCTAGAATCTTGACATAAATTCCCTGAGCATCTCGTTGTCTCTTTATTGAACCTTGATAAGTTTTGACTTTGTGGTCTCGACCTTGATGGCCCCAGCATGGTCCTTCACGAAAGCATCTGCAAGCATAGAAAACGAGTCAATTGAATTTGGGGGTAAGTTATTATACTATATTATCGCTCCTTTGGACAAAGTCTTCCCAAACTTCTTCAGTAACACCGACTCGCTTTCATCATCTCACAAGTTGTTCCCTTTGATGGCGCGTGTGTAGGAGGTCACATGCTCATTTGGATCCGTGGTTCTATTATATTTTGGAATATCGTGCATACAAAACCTCTTTGGGATCGGCTTCGGTGCCGCTCTCAGAGGAAAATGCTTCTGGATAAATTTCATAGAATCCGGCCCTTTCAATATTTGGAGGTGCTCTAGGGATTTGATCGACCCTGGAATTGTATGTTTTCACCTTCTTGTAATTGGCCCCAATTTTCTTCTCACCTGATTCCACCTGCTTCGTTAATGCTTCAAGCATTTACCTTATTTCAGAGTTGACCACGGGGTCGGCTTCACCCTGTCTCTCGGTGGTTTATTCGTTTCTTCAGGTGCTTTCCCGGGATTGTTCGTGCTCGACCCTGCTGTGGGCGTGACCTTGACTCTATAGTTGTTATATCACCGCCTGTTGAGCATGCAACATTTCAAAGATTAGCCGCAGGCTTACCCCATCACCTTCACCTTCGGGCGCTTCCCGAGCTGTTGGTCGGGGTTCGCCGCGAACGCTATTTTCGAGATCAGTTGGCAGGTTGACATCGATGGCCACCTGTGAGTTAGCATCGAATAGGATCAGCAACTGGGACACCATTAGGATTAGCAGGAGGCACCTTGTTGCTAGGCACCAAATTGTTGTTTTCTCCATGATGGTCAGACTCAGCGTCAACATTCAAATGGGAAGATTGGGAATTTGATATTCTTTAGCTGACCTGAAATTAAGACTTCAAAGAACAAATGTAAAATAGAGTGTATTATGGAGATTTGTATCAAACCACCACTACTATCCTTAGCCTCACGGTGGGCACCAAATTGTTTACCCTGCAATCGGATAACAATTAAATTTATACGCGATTTTAAGGATATGTGGATTGATTCAACACAAATAATTAGGAATACCAAATAAACGAATTAAAGACAAAATGAATGATAAAACCAATTGTAATGTTACAGCCCAGCCCGAGTTAGATTGGACAGTAGTTTTGCTCTCGATCGGATGTTCGATCCCAATTGCGAATGAAGAACAAACAGTTATGTCAGAACCTTTTCAATAGCTAGAAAGTAGAAAATGAGTTTGTATTGCCTTGATTTACGTGTCACAATGTCTCTTATCAAATAAGAACTTTCTCATTATATAATAGGAGAGTTTAATCCCTAGTACAAATCTAAAAAGGTAAAAATTCATGTCTCATTAATTACTGATCTGTAACCGTCATCGAACGAGATTCGCGCCGTGATATCGGGTTGGTAGTGAATATCAGGGCCCTCTATCTGTCGTGTCTAACCATTCATTTCTTTCTAAAGTCTCAGAACTCGTCCCAATCCGGGGTATTTCGTTTTATCAGGTCTGATGGCAAACACGTTTTTTCACTTTTCACGTGCCTCGATATAAATAGTTCCCAGCTTCGATTTCGATCTTGTATGTTTACGCCCTCACTTTGTTTTATTCACCAGGAAATCGGGGTGTGTGGTATCCCCGATTTCACCCTTATACAACTATGAGGAAGCACAAGATGGGGTACTCTTTGGGTGATGGAAATATGTTAACTTCCTTAGTTGGCCAACATTTGAAATTTTTTCCGAGTTAGAACATTTCATTATCTTCCAGTTTCTACATGCATCCTAAGGTTTTGTACCACATAAAAAAAGGAGTCGTTCTGGTAAATTACCTAAAAGTACTTTTACTATATGCACAGTCTGTTCTTCAATTCATTCTCCAGTGCCGGTGAAGAAAACAATAATGTCAGATTTTTCTCTTCTTTACCTTTTATTTACGGCATACTCAAATGAGTCAATCATTCAAGAAGAAAGGCGATGCATGCAAAAATTAGGAAATCTTAGCACAAATTCGAACGAAATAGAGGGAGGGATTATTTAGGTTCAAGTGTGCTACGTAAAAAGTCAAAATGGAATTTTAGTTACTCCTAGTACTCTATTAATTATCCTCGAGCACTACTAGAAATCTGGTAAAAAGCGACCACAATAATCGACCAAGATTGGTCGCTTTTGACAAATTACCGACCAAAACCCGTCCAAACACGCTTGGTCTCTATTTTGGTTGTCATTTTACCTTAGCGACCAACGTTGGTCGGTAATTACCGACCAACGTTGGTCGCTAAGGTAAAAGTACCAATTGTACAATTTAATGAACATACTGACCAACCTTGGTCGGTAATATATTTTAATAATTTAAATTTACCGACCAAAGTTGGTCGGTGTATTAAAATTATGTTAAAATATGGGTTCATTAACCGACCAACTTTGGTCGCTAATGTTTAATTTTTTTTTTTACTAAACGGCCAAGGTTGGTCGCTAATTTGCAGAAAATAATTTTCTTTACTTAGATACCGACCAACTTTGGTCGATTTTCTGGGTTTTAATTTTGGCATAAAATGCCTGTTTTAGCAGCTACACCACCTGTCATCATACCAAAATCCCTAAATAACAATATAATTCAATACCAAAATCCCTAAAACACAACAACAACAACAACAACAACAACAACAACAAAAACAACAACAACAACACAACAACAACAACACAATTTAATAAACACATTAAAACTAACAAATTAAAGCTCAATAGAACTAACAAATTAAACTAACAAAACTAAGTTAAAGCTTATTACAACTAGTTCAAAACCGGTTCTATTTGTCTAGTTCAAAGTATATAAAAGTCAAGGAGTGTTTTGTACAACATCATCATCATCATCGTCTGATAAACTTTTATCTATAAGACGGTATAGAGAAGGGTCTTGTGGAGGATGGGAAGAATGACCACGGGGAGGACGGGAGGAACGATCATGGGGAGGATGGGAGGAACGCTCACGTGCAGGTCGAGCCTCTAGCGATGACTCACGAGATCAGGAAATCGGAAAAGCTCCAGTAGATAGGAGAGTTCTGATCTAAGATTGCATGCCAAGGTACTGAGCATCTCTAACCTTTTCTCTTTCCTTGGCCGCTTCTAGCTCGGATGTGAGCCTTGTCACAGTCTCCCGCATAGCGGAGAGGGTCTCCCCATCAAGTTGCTCGCCTTGCGAGGAAGTCCCTCTTCCTTGAATTCCACACTTATAGCTATGGAATTTATTAATAGGAAGCCCGTATACCTTTCCCTATTTTGGACCGCCAGCAGACTCCATCCATATTCTTTCAGTATCCTCGTCTGGAGGTTGGGTTGGCTCGCCCGACTCATTAGGTGGCTGAGTGCGGATGAATTCCTCCACATTAGTTTGGAAGAGACCCTATACAAAAATTTACATTGAATTAGTATTTCAAAATTTATATAAAAGTAAATTAAAACACTTAATGAGAAGTGAAAACTTACATATACAGTCGAGGCCCGGTCCTCGACCCACCTTTCGTGATCCATCTCTTTCTTGTTATTTACAATATGTGTTTCCTTGAATAGCTCATCTTGGTTCATTGGATGCCCCAACTTCCTTTCCTGAAAACAAATTAATTTAATTAATAAACAGAATAGATATACTTTGAAAATTAAAACAAATTAAGCAATTACGTACCAATCTTCTTTTTATTGTCCCTAGGTTGATTGCACCTCCAGTGTGCAAGGAGCCTCCCTTCTCAGATGCGCGAGCTTTCTTTCCTTTTTCTATCTTCCCTAAGAATTTTTCGGTAAGCCATTGACTTTGCAAATCATCCCATAAATTTTGAAATAACCAGTCAGGCTTCTTGTTCTTGTTTCTAGCTTTGGGGAAAGTATGCGACAACCGGTTGCGAGATTTGTGATGAAAATTTGCAGCCACTTCCACGCTATAGCGGTGTTCCCATACACACTTGATCTATATTTCAAAAGTTAAATATTATATGTAAATATCATAAATATAAATAATTAAACTGCTTAAAAGAACATTTATACCTTAAATTGATTGAAAATTTGCTCCTTCAGCGAGACTGGGAAATCAGTTCAAGTCGCATAAGGGCCATCATAAAGCTTTATGATGGCTTTGGTGATTATCCTCGTAGTCTTATTACTCGGGATGAACCTTCAATTTAATAAAAAAAACACATTAATATCTTAGTAAAAACTTTACAAAACAATAAACACAAAAATAACAATAACTCTTACCCATCACCCTCAGGGACTATGATGATCCCTCCAAATTGATCACAATGCACCTCTGATAGTTTCTAGGACTCCACAAACTGTAAAGAGACCTGGTCCTTTACCAGTTCCCTCAGATTTATCGATAGAGATAGTAAGTAAAAGAGGCACAAAATTTTTACCTGGAAAAATCCCAACTCAAGGGGACAAAAACCACGACCTACACTGGTAGGATTTCAACTTCACTAACTTGTAATCTCAACTATTACAAGACACTTTGTAATGACTCTCTTACAAAGACTTTGACACACTAACTTGTAATACACTTATTACAACCCACTTTGTTACTCACTAGTGACAAGGACTTTAACTTATGACTACACTAGTCACAACACAAACACTGATGGTTTATGGTTTTAAGATTCCTAATACAAGGCTTCTAAGAAAGAAAATAGGATACAATGGAAAGCAAAATACAAGATTACAACTCAATTAAGGACACCTAACAACATGTAGTGAAACTAGTCCGTCTTAGTGGAGTTGTCTTCTTGTTCTTGACACACTTGAGTCTTCAATGCAAGAGAAACAATTCAATGCTTGAGAGAATGTTTAGTAAATGCTCAAGTAAATATCTTGTTTGTCTTCAAACAGGATATTATATCCCTAGGACATCCCAGGAAGGGTTCCTATGCTTAGTTGGTACAATCTTCAACCAATGGGAAGTGACTGCTGCACTGTTACTGCACTGTAGCGTGTACAGTTGCATGCAGTCACTTTTCTGTCAAAGCTTTCCAGCTGTAGAGTTGACCTGTACTTCCGTCAGTGAAAATGTTAAGGGATCAGGTCCCTAAATTGTGACCTGTGAGTTCAGATGTACACTGCCCAGATTTCTTGAGTTCATGCTGACTGATTGTGCTGGTTACGCATCAGGTCCTTTATCTGGTTCTTTACATAAAAGTTTGTTAGATCATCAAAACAGAATACTAACCCATCAATTTTCCCCCTTTTTGATGATGACAAACTTTTATAATTGATGAACAATTATATAGTCTAACTTAACCAGATACAAGACCAGGACCCCATATTGTTCCCCTTGTTTGTGTGCTTCCCCCTTAAGCCCTGCCATTAATTATTCTTATGTATCTTCCCCCTTTTGGCATCATAAAAAGACACAATTAGACAGAAGGCATAAAGAAGTCTAACAAAGCTAACTCATGCCCCATGTGTGCACACAACATGATAGAAAACAGAAGGAAAAGGCAAGTAGGCAGTATGCAGAACATTAAAGAGCTAATTCATTCATACCAAAAGAGTTGTTAAGTACAGAGAAGTCTTTGCTTGGGATAGCAAAGACTTAATTTGGACTTTTGAAAATGGTAGCAGCTAGGTGGGATCCAATTACCAAACACAAAAAAAACAAAAGAAGTACTACCAACCAAAAACATCATCAAAAACATACAAAGACTGGACAGAGACGGAATCCTAGGGGGCACTAGAAGAGGAAGGATTCGAGGAGGATGCAGCAAGAGTCTTGACAACCAAATCCATGCGGGCATTTGCGGACATTTGTTCCTCCAGAAGTTTCTCCCGCAGTTTCTCTACCTGCTGCCTAAGCCCAGTGTTCTCTTTGGTCAAGCGGGCAACATCCTCATTTGAAGAATGAACAACACCAGGTCCCCCAGAGGCTTGACTCAACTAAGTCTCCAAAATAGCAATTTGAGCCTTCAACTCCCTGATCACCTCATTTTCATCATTCAACGCATTAATCAATTGGGATATTGTAGAAGTGCTACCCCCAGGTTTCTGAAAACATTCACATTCCTCTAAGGTCGTCTTGGATAAGGCCTGCTTGCGGGTCCCTACTCGGGGGTTTTCAACAGGCACTTTGTAGAATTTAAATACCCGAGTAAGTAGGAAACCATAAGGGAGCCCATGATTACGATCCTTGACATTCACCACTTTCCTCATGTGTTCAATCATAAGAGCAGGCAAGTTGATAGGGGTTAAGTAATCAAGAGCCTCCATCAACGTCAAATCAACCTTGGAGGCAATCGATCTCCTTTCAGCATGGGGGAGAAGTACCTTATTTACCAGTTCGAATAAAAGCTGGTAAACAGGGAGCATAGCTTTCTTGTGGACCCGTTCCCCCTGCTGAATTGTGCCCGCCTTAAAAATGGCTCACCAAAAGTCTCCCTCACAAGCAGTAGCATCAGTTTTCACAGAAGACATTCTCCTAGATGGAACTAGAAGAACTGTTCCCAGAGCAGCGTCGTCAAAAACAATGTCGGCTCCTTCCACTAGAACACAAATATGATCCTCAGCAGTTGTGAATAGGAATGCATAAAATTCTTTCAATGCATCCTCATACACTTTGGGCACACTCACATTGAAGAGATGGTCCCATTTCTGAAACTCAACCATGGCTATAATTTGGCGCTTTCCAGCCATCTCACAAATCTCTAGGTCAAACATCTGACCCCATAGCACCCTCTGACTCCTCACATTGTCTTGCCACTTGCTACTATCACTTGGTATTGTTTGCATTGAACCTGGTCCCCTAACAGTTTCCATTTCTCTTTTTCTTTTTCCTGAATTTTGCGCAGACTTTTCCTTAGAACATTCTACAGTCACGGACTCTTTGACACTAGCTTCACCAGCTTCATCTCACTTGAGCTTTCCACTTCTTTTCACAAGCGACACACGTTGTTTTCTTTGCCCTTTATCCATAACTCCAGCCACAGACTTTTTAGAGTGAGATTTTCTTGTTTCCAAGGAACTTGGTTCCTCTTCTGCATCCTCTTCCACCTCAACCACATGAATATCATCATCCACCACCACCTCCTTACCCTCCTTCATCAGTCTCTTCTTCTTCTTTTTACTGATTTTCTTGCTCTTTTCCATAGTAGAGTCAAAGGCCTCCTTCTTTTGCAACCGTGTGGATGGTCGCTTGGCAGATGATTCATGAGTAAGCACTTTCTGGTGAATCTTAAAGCGATCACTCAAGACCATCTCGTCTTCATCATCCTTGTTAGTATGCTCGGAGAGAGGAGGAACAGACTCTAGATGAGGAGTATAGAAGATAGGTTCCTGGTTGGTTGCTGGGAGAGGAGAACCAGGTTCCTCACCAGACTTCTCTTTGACAGACTCATGAACCGGGGATTCAAACAAGACCAGGGTCCCTTCATATCCTAGGAATGGAGGTTCTTCCCCCTGAGGTTTAGGAAGGGAAGAAGCTCCTTCAGAGGGAAGACTCTTAGAAGCAATGGCCATAATGTTCTCAGCCGCTTCTTTTTCAGGAGACTCCAAGGGAGCCGTGGAATCAAGGAGAGAGGAGTTGACATACTGGTAAGGGTCATCCTCAGAGGCTTCAGAGGTCTGAGGAAGGTCATTTGCTAGGGCTTCTTTTGGTTGTTCAGACGAGGGAGAATCAGTGGGTTTTGGAGAAAGAAAAACACCGGTAGGTAGTAAAGAGGAATCATGTGCAGGGATGATGATGTCTGGGAGAGAGGAGGACTGAACCTCCGGTGGAACAGGGTTGGAGTCAGTGGTAGGAGAGAGAGGGTGAGTTCTCGTTTGCCATTTTTATGGGAGGTAGAAATACTTACAGTGTAGAAGGGAGTATGATTTTTAGAGAGAGAGAGTATGTGAAGATGATGCTGAACGGTTAGAGAAGAAGGAGATTGATAAAAGGAAGGTGTAATAATGAGGGGAAAGAGGAAGGGGTTCAAAAAGAAGATGACAATAGGCGTTTTGGGAAGAGAAAATGTGCAGAAAGAGTTAAAGGATTTGAGCGATGGATGTGATGGACATAGACACTGAAAAATTGGATGATGTGGCAACAGTAATTAATTTGTTACTTTTTGAGAGGCATAGAAAACACATAACTACTGACCTATGGTACAGGAACCAGGTCCTGTACCTGTTTCTTGAAAAACATTTCCAGCTTCTTTTTGTTCTACAGAGCCGTAACTTTAATTTCTGTAATCAGCATGTGTGTCTACCTGCAAAAGTATTAATGTGAGTTAGGCTTAGTCAGAAAACACTTTAGCTCATTGTACCTGAGAGTGCCTCTCATTACCAATGCTAGGGAACCAGGTCCTCAGTTAGGTCTTAGCAACCCCAGTGCCATTCTGTTTTTCTCAAAGTGTTCCCTGCTCAGTGCAACAAAATTTCATGCAGATGTGCCCTTTTTCAACATTGTCTCAGAGGAAATGATGTCTCACATCAATATGATTGGTTATCTTGTGTTGAACCAGGTTCTTTGCCATGTTGAGGGTGTTGTTGTTATCACATAGGAGTGGCACACTGTCAATGTATACCCCAAAATCCTCCAATTATTGTTCGATCCACAGTAGTTGAGCACAGCAAGATGCGGCTGCAACATATTCTGCTTCAGCTGTAGAGAGAGCCACCAAGTTTTTCTTCCTTGTCCCCCATGAGATTAGGCAAGACCCAAGGAAATGAGCCATTCCTGAGGTGCTTTTCTTGTCCACTAGATAACCTGCATAATCAGCGTCATCATAACCAACAAGATTGAAATTTTCACCTGAGGGATAGTACAGAACCAGGTCCTATGTGCCCTTGAGATAGCGTAGGATTATTTTGGCATCCTTTAGGTGAGACTCCTTAGGATTTGATTGAAACCTGGCACACAACCCCACACTAAACACAATATTTGTCCTGCTTGCAGTGAAGTAGAGTAGAGAGCCAATGATTCCCCTGTACATTGTTTTGTTTACAGGAGATCCAGAGTCATCCATGTCAAGCTTGGTTGCAACTGCAATGGGGGTGTCAATCACTTTTGATTCCTCCATGTCGAATCTTTTCAGCAGCTCCTTGATGTATTTCTGCTGACTAATACAAGTTCCCTTTGTGGACTTCTTCACTTGAAGACCCAGAAAGAAGTTCAAATCCCCCATCATACTCATCTCGAACTCACTTCCCATGAGTTTGGCAAATTCCTTACACAGTGAGTCTGTTGTAGCCCCAAATATGATGCCATCCACATACACCTGAACAATGAGCAGGTTCCTTCCCCGTTTCTTCAGGAACAGTGTGTTGTCAATCTTTCCTTGAGTGAACTCATTGTCCAGCAGAAACTTTGATAGTCTCTCGTACCAAGCTCTAGGAGCTTGCTTCAAGCCATACAGAGCTTTGTCCAATTTGAACACAAACTCAGGGTGTATATGACTTTCAAAACCTGGAGGTTGCTTGACATATACTTCTTGTTTGAGGAAACCAGTCAAAAAGGCACTTTTCACATCCATTTGGAACAAGGTAAATTCCATATGAGACAAAATCAATAAGAATCCGGATGCTTCCACGCGAGCAGCAGGAGCAAACGTCTCATCATAATCAATCCCTTATTCCTGATTGTATCCTTGAACAACAAGCCTTGCTTTGTTCCTTGTGGTATTTCCATTTTCATCCAGCTTATTCCTGAACAGCCACCTAGTTCCTATGATGGCTCTATCTGAGGGTCGAGGTACCAGGTGCCAAAACTTGTTTCTCTCAAACTGGTGCAGCTCCTCTTGCATAGCAACGATCTAGTCTGCATCCTTCATATATTCCTTGATATTTTTTTGTTCTATTTGGGATAGGAAGGCTGAAAAGGCTAGGGAGTTTCTGGTTTTGGATCTAGTTTAAATTCCTGAATCAAGGGGAGTGATTATGTTATCAAGGGGGTGAGAGCTTTTGTGTTTCCAATTTGGGACTTGGATTTGGTTAGTGGAGGAACTTGGTACATCAGAAGGATTTCCCTGCATTCCTTGTTCTGCAACCTGTGGAGTACCTTGCACGGCATCTCCAACTCTTTCTTCAGCTTCAGTAGTAGTAATTGGGGTACCAGGTTCCTCATGTGTATTTGAGGAAGTGGTTGCACTGCCTTCACTTATTTCCCTCATCTAACTCATCATGTCATCTTTGCCATTTGAGACATCCGATATTTCTCCAAGAACAAAAAGTGGTTCATTGTCTTGATCATCAATATTTCCTTCCTTTTTTTGGGAAGGTGTCTCATTGAATAGCGCGTGAACACTCTCTTCTACACATTGGGTTCTCTTGTTGTACACTTTGTAGGCTTTTCTTTGAGAGGAGTATCCCAAAAAGATTCCTTCATCACTTTTTGCATCAAATTTTCCAAGTTGATCTTTCCTATTGTTCAGGACATAACATTTGCATCCAAAGGCTCTCAGATGAGTTATATTTGGCTTTCTTCCATTGATCAGCTCATAGGGGGTTTTGTTTAGGAGCGACCTAATCATTCTCCAGTTCACCAAATAGCACGCAGTGTTGATTGCCTCAGCCCAGAAATTTTTTGCAATCCCACTGTCAATAAGCATTGTTCGTGCCATGTCTTCCAGAGTTCTATTTTTCCTTTCGACCACACCATTATGCTGAGGAGTCCTTGGAGCTAAGAAATTGTGAGTGATTCCATTCTCATTGTAAAAATCATCAAATTTTGCATTATCAAATTCTGTCCCATGGTCGGATCTGATGCAAGCTACTTTCAACTCCATCTTCACTTGGATTTTCTTGGCAAATGCCATAAATACTTCGAAGGTTTCATCTTTTGCTCTAAGAAACAATGTCCAAGTGAATCTTCAGTAGTCATCCACAATCACGAAAATGTACTTCTTTCCACCCCTGCTTGGAATCCTCATTGGACCACACAGATCCATGTGAAGCAGTTCAAGAGGTTTTGATGTGCTAACATCCTTCTTTAGCTTGAAATATGATTTCACATGTTTTCCTCTGGCACATGCATCACATACTCTCTGTTCCTTGAACTTTAAGTTAGGCAGACTGCAAACCAGGTCTTTCTGTATTAGTTTACTCAACAAAGAGAAGCATGCATGACCCAGTCTTCTATGCCACAGTTCTACATCATCATCAACTGCGTTTAAGCAGTTTACCTCACTAGCTTCCAATGATTCAAGGACAGCAACATAGATGTTCTTGTGCTGCTTGGCTATCAACACTACTTCACCAGTTACTAGGCTAGTAACTGTACATACTTTGGATAAGAATTCAACTTTGTTTCCTTTATCACAGAATTTTGAAACACTCAAGAGACTATACTTCAAACCGTTTACATAGCACACATTCTCAATTGAGTGCTCAAGAGATCTTCCAACCCTTCCAAAACCGAGAATGTACCCTCTTTTTCCATTGCCAAAGGATACATCTCCTCCTTGCAGAGCTTTCAGTGAGAGAAAATCCATGGTGTTCCCAGCCATGTGCTTTGAGCATCCACTGTCCATGATCCATTGCAGTCATGTTTCTCTCACTGGTCCCTGCACATAAAAATTAAGGGTTAGATTTAGGAACCCAAACAAGTTTGGGTCCCTTGTAGTTAGGAAAAGGATGAATAAGAGCTCTTCTAGTCAAAGCAGGCAAGAATCTATTTTTCCTCGAGGGACCTGGTCCCCCTGGTGGAGTCACTTTGTCAGCAAACACTTTGTTTTTCTGAAAAGATTGAACTCTGGCAGGGCAACTTTCTTTAAAGTGTCCATTGTTCCCACAGTGGGTACAGAGCCAGTTGTGTGGGACAGTGACATACTTGTTATGAGGGTTGTAAGGAATCTTCTCCTTTTGGAACCCGATCCCTTGCATGTTTCCACTGTTGTTCAAGTACATGGCAGTGACAGCATCTGTGGACTAGGTCCATTTTAGTGATTTATCAAGATCCATTTTTTGTTTAACCATTTCAGCTTGAAGTTGCCTGTTTTTCTCAAGTTCACAACACAAGCTTGTTTTGACATCAGTTAGTTCCTTTTCAAGCTTAATGTACTTCTCACTAGCTACCTCCTTCCCTTTCTCTATGCTCACTTCCATATGTTCTAATTTGAGTTCCTCAATTGTTTCCTCTAGGTCTGTGATCACCACCAAAAGATCGTCTCTTTCTTGTTCAACAACATTGATATTCTCAACTAAAGTATTCTTCTCAGTGCTCAGGTTATCCAATGTTTCCTTCAGGTGTACTACCACTACAGTTAGGTCATCTCTCTCATCTTCTGCAATATTTGTCTTTTCACCCAGTGTTCCCTTTTCTTTCTCAAAATTACTTATGGTCTCTTTTAGGTCCACAATACCACCATCAAGTCATCTCTCTCATTTTATACACTGTTTAGTCTACAGGTTAGAGATTCTTTTTCCTTTTCAAGCTCACTTATGGTTTCTTTTAATTCTACCACACAAACAACTAGATCATCTCTAGACTGTTCAGTTTCTCCTAGCTCTATGGTCAAAGAATCTTTATCATCAACTAGGTTGTAGTAAGCATCAATAAGAACATTTGCTAATGACATTAACTTTTTTAAGGAGTAGGATTTCAGATTTCTCTGAACATCCCTCAAATTTACCTCATCATTTTCACCCTCTTCGTCATCATCGGACTGAGGCTAATGTGCGAATAATGAATCATACACCTTGGCCTCGTTCTCTACTGCCATCATAGAACAGTTACCCGCTTCTGGTTCCTCTTCTGATTCACTAGAGGAATCTCCTCAGGCAGCAAGAGCTTGTTTCACAACATTATCAGCAACACTCTTCCGGCTGAATCGTTTGTCAAGAACTTGGTTCCTCTTGGCTGTCTTGGTTGTCTTGTCAGCGTTGTGCTTGTAGGGATCCTGCTTCAGTAGTGGAAAGTATTTGATGAAGTGCCCAGGTTTTCCACACTTGTGGCAGAGATCATAGTTCCTTGATTTGCTTGAACTACCTCTTCTTGGTATACCGCCATTCCTTCGAACCATCTATTGAAATCTCTTAGTAAGATAGGCCATGTCACCATCTTCTTCACTTGAGTCATTTTCTTCAGCTTTTAGAACCAGGTTCTTTTCCCTTTTTTGTTCTCTTCTCTCACTGTCCTTTTTCTTCTTCAACTCGTATGTCTTTAGATTCCCAACAAACTCATCCATTGTTAGAGTTTGTATATCTTTTGCTTCAGTAATAGCATTCACTTTGCTTTTCCAAGAACCATGTAAGACACTTAGAATCTTCCGAACCAACTTGTTTCTGGGAACTATTTCACCTAGAGAGTGAAGCTCATTTTTGATGGATGTGAATCTAGTATGCATGTCTTGTATAGACTCATCATTCTTCATTCGGAACAGCTCGTACTCAGTTGTGAGCATGTCAATATTGGACTGCTTGACCTAATTTGTTCCTTCATGAGCAGTTTGCAAAGCTTCACATATCTCCTTTGCTGATTGGCAGGCTGAGATTCTATTGTACCCATCAGGTCCTATACCGCATACCAAGATTTTCTTGGCACGGAAGTTCTTCTCCACAGCCTTCCTTCTAATATCCTTAGAACATCGGCCTGGTTGATTGAATATGGACATAGGTGGATCTAATGGATCATTCACACATTCGACCGTGTGCCTATTGGGCCTATTCCTAGCACATGGCACATTACTCTCAAAATAATAAGAATAAAAATGAGCAGTTTCCTTTGCAAGATAA
Source organism: Nicotiana paniculata (assembly GCA_005239505.1). NCBI lineage: Eukaryota > Viridiplantae > Streptophyta > Magnoliopsida > Solanales > Solanaceae > Nicotiana > Nicotiana paniculata. Next base: position 50,161 of record ML303519.1, on the reverse strand, counting down.
GCTTCGCATATAGATCTTACGAGTTTAAACATAAACTAAAATTTAGGATTATATCCTAACAATTCAACTCATACTCTAAAAGTTCAATTTATATCCTAAAAATTTTCAATTCATTCCAAAAGGTTCAATTCACAAGAACAAATCCTAAAAACTAAAAGTTCAATTCATATCCTACGAGTTTAAAAATAAACTAAAAGTTAGGATTAAATCTTACGAGTTTAAACATAAACTAAAAGTTCAATTTATATCTTACGAGTTTAAACATAAACTAAAAGTTAGGGTTATATCCTAAAAATTCAACACATACTCTAAAAGTTCAATTTATATCCTAATCCTAAACCCTAGATTCTAACTAAACTTTTCAAGACAATACAAAGTTAATAATTCAATTCTAACTAAACTATTCGAGACAATACAAACTCGAACATTCAATTTATACCATATGTAATCAATTCAATTAAAACAAGACCTAAACCATAGATTTCTATAAAATACAATGTTAAATAATCAATTGAAACACTAATCAATTGAAACTAATTCGTAGATAATAAACAAAACATTAGATTTATACATAAAAGACATAAATTGTAATTCAAACCTTGAATTTTTAGGAGGCGCAGAAGGAGAGGCAGTGGCAGTGGGGGCAGCGGTGACGGCAACAAGTGGGGATTGGGATTTGTGGAAATGAAATATAGAAGGATATGGGGGAGGTATTGAGTGGGAGTTGAGGGAATTTTGAGAAGAGAGGTATGAAAATGGGGGGGGAAGCCCGTATATTTCAGGTGCAATTATCAGATTTACCAACCAACGTTGGTCGGTACATTAAGTTTTGACTAGGGGTGGGCATTCGGTACTTCGGCTCGGTATTTAAGAATTTCGGTTCGGTATTTCGGTATTCGGTTTCTCAATTGTGTATACCAAATACCGTACCTAAATATTTCGGTACGGTTCGATATTTCTTATTTCGGTTCGGTTCGGTACGATATCGGTTTAATATTCGGTGGTGATAAAGAACAACGAACTACAAAAGTAAAAAAACATGCTCGTTGTATTGATAACTTCAATGCTGCTCACTGAAAAAACATGCTCGTTGTATTGTCTACTATATTCACTGGACTGGAGTTATTAGTCACTAAGTTTTTCCATGTTGTTAATACAATCTTTTAACACATTAAAATATTATTCACAAGTACTACACACCACTCCAAGGGACTTAAAGCTCAGTTTCAGGAAGAAGTTTTGTTATCAAACAATATAATCAAGAAATCGTCATCCACTGTTTGTAAGTTAACATGAACCTACAAAATGCAACAGAATACCAATTGTATTCCTCAGATATAACCCTGTACTTAAAACACAATATCAAGCTTCCTTACACTTACAGTATGCTCTTAGGAAGCTTAACAACAAAAATATTAGTATGCTAGCAAAAACACCAATTGTTTACCCTATTTACAAAATATAAAAAGAAATCTCAAACAATCACAAAATAAAGATCATAGAAAATTCATATGAACCTTGTCGCTTCGAAATAATCTAATCCAATGATTGAGTGAGGAGTGAGGAGAAAGGAGTCGGAACTCGGAATCACTAACAACACAACAATGCGAGAGTGACTGCCTGACACAGCGACGCCCAGATCGGAGACGAAAATGGTGACTCTATGAGACTATGTCTATGACTGCCTGACTGAAGAATTGAAGATGAGAGAGTGAAAGTTTGGTGTTTGGCTGCGTGGGTAAAGACTGACTGAACTCTGGTCTATGAAGAACTGAAGAAAGAGATAACCCAATTTGGAATTTGCTATTCTATTGCTAAAAACTAAAATGGACTAACGCTAAAATGGTCAAAATATTTTATTTTTAATATTCATCGATGCATCTAAATAAGTTATAAGTCGATGAATCAATTTACAAGTCTATAAATCCCTAAAAGAACCCGACCCTGTATTTCTAGCGCTTTATGTTCTTATATATATACGACTATCAAAGTATACGCACACACACACACACACACACTTCATTGCAATACTTTAACGTATATATAGCTTGTTATAGTATATGTTAGTGTGTGTATATATAACAAACACACTTCGTGTTACTTTAACTACATATATAGCATGTTATAGTATATGTTACTGTATTCATTGTTTGTATTATAACAAAGTTAATGGATTACATTCATTCATCACTAATAATGCATGGCATAGATTAATCGATATATGTAACGACCCGAAGTCATTTTGAGATCTAGCACACCGTTCAGCGGTTTGAGGCTGTGAGCAGCTTCATTTCAGGTATTCTGACCTGTGGGTGTGGTCGGAAGTGAATTTCGGGAAGTTTAGAGTTGGTTTGGAAAAAACAATTCTCATTTCAGAAGCCTTAAGTTGGAGAAATTGACTAAGATTGGAATCTTGAGTAAACAACAGAATAAGGATTTGAAGGTTCCTGCAGGTTCGTATGATGATTTCGGACTTGGGCGTATGTCCGGATCGAGTTTTGGATAACTTGGGAGCGTTTCAGCATATATTGTGGAAGTCAGCATTTTGGAAGGAATTTGCTAAGTTTGGCTTGAAGCGCATTTCAGTGATATTGATGTCCGTTTGGGATTCCAAGTCTGGGAATAGCTTTGTATGGTGATTCAAGAGTTGGAAACGCGATCGGAGGTGAATTCGGATGCCCGTAGGTCATTTTGAAGTCATTTGGCTAAAGATAGACATTCGAAGGTTTTTGAGAAATCCGACCGGAAGTGGAAATTTTGATATCGAGATCGGAATGCGATTCCGGAAGTTGGAGCAGGTCCGTAATGTCGAATATGACTTGTGTGCAAAATTTAGGGTCAAACGGACGTGATTTGATAGGTTTCGGCATCGGATGTAGAAGTTGGAAATTTCTAAGTTCATAAAGTTGGGGTTTGGGTGCGATTCGTGGTTTCGATGTTGTTTGATGTGATTTGGGGCCTCGATCAAGTCGCGTTATGTTTTGGAGCAGGTTGGTATAATTGGACGGGGTCCCGGGGGCCTCGGGTGGATTACGGGTGGTTAACGGATCAATTTTTTAAGTTTGAAGAAGGCTGGGATTGCTGTCAACTGGTGTGACTGCACCTGCAAGGCTTGGGCTGCAGGTGCGGAGCCGCAGGTGCGAAGAGGTGGTGCTCTGGCTTGGAGCGCAGGTGCGATGATATTTCCGCACCTGCGAAGTTGCAGATGCGGGTTATGGGGGCGCATGTGCGAAGTTGGCTTGAGATGAGGAAAGCCGCAGGTGCGGGAGGTTTGGTCGCACCTGCGGAATCGCAGTGCGAGTGTTGGAACGCAGGTGTAAAAATGGCCTGGGCAGAATGTTTTAAAACCGTGAATTGTTGGCCATTTCTACATTTCTTCTTTGGTTTGGTCGATTTTGGAGGAGCTTCAAGAGCGGGTTTTCGTCAGGGATAACAAGGTAAGTAACTCCTTCATGTTTCTAAGTTAAATACAAGGTTATTGCAAGGAATTATACATGAAAATTGTGGAAAATTTTGGAAAATATTGAAGAAAACCTAGAAATGATAATTTGGATTTTTAGCCACGAATTTGAGCTTGGAATGTAGAGTAAATTGTATATTTTAACTAATAAGGCTATGGGTAGAATATGTCTTCGAGAAATTTCGGATTTTCGGGCACGTGGGCCTGAGGGAATTTTGGTCAATTCACTGAGCGGGGTTGGGAAATAATATCATTTGGAATTTGTTGCAAATATTAGAGTATATTTTCATTGATTTGCCGTTATTTGGATAGTTTTGGGGCGTTGTGCGTCCGTTGGAGTCGTCGGAAGGGCTTGGAAGCCAATTGTGGGATTTCGGAGCGAGGTAAGTCTCCTTTCTAACTTTGTAAGAGGGAATTGTCCCCCTAGGTGAATTAATTAGTATGTGCTATTATCTTCGGGGGCTACGTACGCACGAGGTGACGGGAGTCCATGCGTAGCTGTTATTATACCATGATCGGGTAGTCTAGGACCCACTAGCATGCCTTATGTGTTGTATCCATGATCCTGCCTGTATTACTTGACTGCTAATATAATCGAAATTGTAATTTAACATCTAAAGAACACTAGAGTTCATTTTCTTATCACNTACTAGGCTAGATACCTAGTAGCTAATATATAAATATAAAACAAATAAGTCCAAAGATTACAAGATATTCTTAATTACCTACAAATTGTATGAAAATACTAATAAATTGCAGACTATATTCTAACGAGCTAACTATTATTTCGAGAAAGGATTTAAATACTATTTTGTGGTTTTTTAAAAAGAGAAATATGTCATTTACTTGAGTATTTGTTTTCCTGACGTATTCGGGGTGGACTGTTGATTGTGCATGGCTGCATGTGACCACTTCGCAATTTACATTCCGCGAGCGGAGTGTTATTTCCCCCACTCTCATGGGAGCGTTCTGTACGCAACGGTGGATTGAAAGATGCACTTATGGTTCGGGCCGTTCGACCTCGGCTGCATAGATATGATTATTTTATTAAAAGATGCACTTATGGTTCGGGCCGTTCGACCTCGGCTGCATAGATATGATTATTTTATTAAAAGATGCACTTATGGTTCGGGCCGTTCGACCCTCGGCAGTGCATAGACATGATTATCTTATTGAGAGGTGCACTTATGGTACGGGTCGTTCGATCCTCGACAGTGCACAAAGATGATTATTATGACGGCTCAGGCCGGTTGTCCCTGTCCCGTATACGCATGCTAAATTGTTAGATGTTTTTCATGGATTTTGAAGTGTTAAGATATTTGGGGGTAACAAAGAGGAAATTGTTTATTTATCATATTTGGGGGGAAATGAGGAAGTAGTAACTGTTTGTTTACTTCCAGTATATACTTGGATTTCAGTGCCTTATATATTTGTTGCTTTACTACCTTTACATGCCTACCGTGTTCATCATATGCTGTTAAATTAATTTGATGGACATTAGTGAGTGTCTAATTCGACCTCTCGTCACTACCTCTCTGAGGTAAGGCGGGCGACTTACTGAGTATACGTTGTTTTTTGTACTCATGCTACACTTGCTGTGCATTTTTATTGCACAGGTACTTTCATAGTGACATCGCTGGTTTGGAGACTTAGGCGAGCTGCACCATCCGGAGGTGATTCGCATCTGACAGAGTCTCCCTCATACTGTATTTATTTTCATTTAAATTCCTTGTCCAACTTGTATTTCGGACAAGCTTTGTGATGATTGTATAAATTCTTAGAGATTGCTTATGTACTTGTGACACCGGGTTTTGGGATGTGTTGGGATATATTTTCTAAAATGGAATATTCAAACCATTGTTTTACTTGACAGATTTTATTTAGTTAATATGTAATAAAGTGAAAGGAAATGCTCTTTTTCAAAATGTGAAAACGGGAAATTGTTTCAATTAATAAATGATCGGCTTGCCTGACGGTGGTGTCTGGCGCCATCACGACCCTAATAGGTTTTGGATCGTGACAATATGGTATCAGAGCGCTAGGTTCCCTTAGGTCTCACGAGTCATGAGCAAGTCTAATAGAGTCTTGTGTATCGGTACGGAGACATCTGTACTTATCTTCGAGAGGCTATAGGGTTGTTAGGAGTACTTCCCTTCTTGATTCCTCATCGTGAGATTCGATTCCTTTTGAGGCTTATGCCTATGCTTATTCCTACTCAATCATACGCGTCGTGAAGCGCTTGCCATGAATCGGGAATTTGAGGAATTGGTATGGTGCGAGATGTTTTCCATGTGTAGTTGGTTGGGGCTGTTGTTTTTGTCCTGCAGAATAATATTATGTTGTTTCAGCTCGGTTGCTGTGTTTCTGAGAACTTGGAGGCATTTGGATTATGAATGTCCAGGTTTTGGATTGATAAAGTAGTAAGACTTTGTGGTTCAAGTAAGGTGGAGTATTCACCTGTGACGTGTTATCGTCGTCCTTGATCGAACAGAATGTGTTAAGTTTGTTGGTGCTATGGTTTCTTCGGTTGCGTGGGGTTAGAGTATTGTGAAGGAGTATTGAAGAAGTGGTTGTCAGAGACCGTGAGGTGTGGTGGCTCAGTACAGGATAAGTGTTGATAATGAAGGCAGCTAGAGAAAGAGGATCTTCGGAGAGTTTCAAGTCGTGGTGATCAGCTGGTTTAAGAGCTACAAAGAATGATCCTGAAGTGAGGCTAGGCGGTGGTTCCATTTCTAGGAGGCCAGGTGTAAGAAGCGGAAGTCGAGCAGTCGTAAAGTGGGGGAGCGACATCATAGCTTGGAATTTAAAGACATTGTTGTGCATTTAATGGATGTCCATGAGGAGCGGACGGACTAGTAAATTGGTAAACAAAGCAGGGCGTAGGATGGGGTATTAAAGTCGCAGAGAGCGTGCATTTCAGCGTCGTTGGAGGGTGCCCACAGGTGATTTCCACAGGTGGGTCATCTCCCGTGAATAGGGTAGCGGTAGCATGGTTGGCAGGTCTCGGTGAGGGGTTCTAGTGGCTAGTCGGTAGGAGGTAGAATGTGTGAATGATGCTAGAGAATCTGAGTATTTAGGGAGTGCTAGCAAGAGGATCTGGAAGAGTTGGACGGATTGGTTGAGATAGATCGAGTTATTGAAGGAGAAAGGATCTCATCAGGGTCTAGGGTGGTGCAAGAAGTAGCGTCGGGCTAAGTGGGGGAGTCCCACCATCTGCAGTTGGGTTATAGGGTTGTCTTCTCATAGGGTTACGGATTGTCGGCGTGTTGGCAAGTTGTTTCAACTAAGGGAAAGGGGTAAAATGGTGATTGTGCATGGGAATTGATGAATGTATGCAAAAGTTGGCCCTATCGGGCCAGGGTTAGGCTTTGGAAGATTCAGAATTTATGCTTAAGGCATGGGCGAGTTGTAAGGATGGTAACTCGGTCGCGTGGTTCCTTGAATGGGGTGTTCATGTTCTAGAAGAGCTTTGGAGTTGATTGCATTCGGGGCCAGTCAGAGTGGGTGACTCTCAATTGCGGTCCTAGCGAGCTCAAAAGTTAAGAATGCGGTGTTTAAGGGTTTCAGGCAGCACTATGATCGAGAATCTAGATTTTGCAGAGTAATTTATGAGAAAAAAGAGGATGGTTAGGATGTTCTATGATGTGTTTCAGCATGCTGGATAGTATTGGAGGATTGAGAGTAATAAACTCCAAATTGTAGAAAGATTATCAGAAGGGTATGAGACGGGTTGCGGAATTTAGGCAACATAGTCTCGTGAATCAAGGTCACTCGGGATGAGTGAGGGTTGAGTTTGCTATGGGTTGAAGGAAGTTTCTATTATTCCTGAGGCAATTGAAGATGATTAAAAGAAGAAAGATTGATTATCCATGGTTGAAATGGCACATTTGCCGCAATGATCGGTTCCTTTGATGTAATATAGTTATGCATGTGGTTTGTGCCGGTGTGTGTGGGGCTTGTTTAATGTCGTAACAGATTTTATGTGGGAGCATTTGAGCGCTATGGCTTGCCAGGTGTAGGCGGACCCCGGAAGGGTTATGGTGGTATAGACTACTACTTAAGGAATTGCATGATTGGGTGATAGTGGGAATTCACTCGTGCGTTGAGATGGTACTCTTGAATTGAGTAAAGTAAGAGATTTCTATGTGATGAAGTGTTCACCCTATTAGTGGTTCAGAAGTTATGATGGAATTCTTGCACTACCTCATGTTGGCATGTTGGGTGTGGTAAGCAGTATGTAACTGGGAGTAAGAATCGAGATTGCAGTCGGTGTTAATAAGGATATCATGAGCTCAGAAGAGCAAGAAAAAGTGATTTGAAAGTTCAGCGTAAGCTTGTGTTACCTGAGATGGATATTTGGTGGAAGAGGCTTTGTACCCTGGTTATGGGTTCTTTATTTGTCTTACACCGTAGTATGGCCAGTGGTGGATGTGTAGACTTGTTGCCTTGTGTGGAAGGTCGTGGAAGCATGACCGCGAAAAGATTTTATAAAGTGTGGCATGTCGTCACTTGATGGATTGAAGATTTGGACTGAGTATAAAGAAGTGCAATGTTGTGTATTTGAGAAGTTATGCCTGAGAGGCGTTCAGTTCATTTGGTTGTGGATTGTGGGGTGTTGTCCCGGCTTTGATGGTTGTTCTTGCATATTATGAGAGAAAGTGGGTTAATATGGACCCAGGTAAAAGCTATTAGCTTAGTTGGTGCGAGCAAGGTAGACTCGATGTTTGTGGATGGATTTAAATATTATTGTGGGCTCCGTATGAGCCACACATGTTCCTTTCAGTGGAACTTTTTTCATGGAAGGGTATTAGAACAGCGGGTGTTGTTCCGTCTTCGTCAAATTCATGTGTTATTATGATTGTGCCGTGTGAGTTGCGAAACGGCTTGGTAATTTCCTATGTGTTGAGGTCCCGCATAGTGGGGATGTTATATGAGCATGATAGCTCTTGAGATTCAGATTGTATATATATATATATATATATATATATCGCACCCCAGATGTGCTTGAGTTATGTAGCCTACAACTTTATCAGTCTCCCAAGGATGGTATTATGCACTTAGCGTGCTTGTGATCGATTTTTCAGTAATTTGTAATAGTGAGCAAATCAGCTCCGTATATATATATATATATATATATATATATATATATCTTCTTATGTAAATTTTATGTGTGGATCGGGTGGCACGTCGCCACGGGTTTGTTATTTGGATCGGGTTGCACGCCGCAACAGTGTGATGATGAGTAAGGTCCCTATATTTATTTTCTGATAAGAATTCATAATAGTTGCGTGAGTTGAATAATTCCTTCCTGAGTCGTTTCTTGTTATCATGTTCGAGTTATGGTCTATTGGCGCGATGTGGTATCATGTGAGGCTGTTGTCCATGTTTGGGGTGATTTGTTGTCTAAGCAGTTCATACTGGGTGAGACGGGACTATCGGATGAGGGATCAGTGCGATAAGGTTATGTGAAGTGTATATTAAAGAGAAAAAACCATTATTCAGGTTCATAATGAAGTGATGATTCTAGTCTAGATGAGGTATTCAAGGATTTGGTTAACTCTGCAGTTGAGTATGAATTTCTGCACATTTCCTCCGTTGTGGCGGTATCGTCAGCATTATAGCAGGATGTATGTATCTTTGTTATGACGTGCATTGGGAGAATCAGATCATGGAATTGGCTATTAAGGTTCAGGGAGCGTCATTATGGTTAGATGATGAATCTTGCGGTGCATGGTGCTGATTCAACAAAGGTATGCGGTCATGTTCTGGTACATCGTGTGGTAGTTGATGCGGTGTTTTTATGTTGGAACTAGGCCTGACAGAAAATTTTCAGGTGTTTGAATGAATTCTGAGCTTATTATATGGATAAAAGAAGAAATCTTCAGATGTAATCAAGCTAATGTACTCAACTGGGTTGTGGTAGCGCGGGCAGGTGCTCGGGGTATTAAACAGTGATTTCAGATAACTCCAGAGCAGTTCTTAGCACGTTCTAGGACGAACGTCGGTTTAAGTGGGGGAGAATGTAACGACCCGATCGGTCGTTTTGAGCTCTAGCGTGTTGTTCAGCGGTTTGAAGTCATGAGCATCTTCGTTTAAGGTATTATGACCCGTGGGCGTGGTCGGAATTGAACTTCCAGAAGTTTAGAATTGATTTGGAAAGAAAATTCTCATTTCAGAAGCCTTAAGTTGGAGAATTCAACTAAGATTGGAATTTTGAGTTAACGACCTCTGAATCAGGATTTGAAGGTTCCTGCAGGTTCGCATGATGATTTCAGACATGGCCGTATGTACGGATCGGTTTTTGGATAACCAGGGAGCATTTCGATGCATATTATGGAAGTTGAAATTTTAGAAGAATTTCATAGATTTGGGCTTGAAATGCATTTCAGTGTTGTTGATGTCCGTTTGGGATTCCGAGTCAGGGAATAGCTTCGTATGGTGATTCTGGAGTTGGGAGCGCGATCGGAAGTGAATTCGGATGTCCGGAGGTCATTTTGAAGTCATTTGGCTAAAGATAGATATTTGAAGGTTTTTGAGAAATTCGACCGGAAGTGGAAGTTTTGATATCGAGGTCGGAATGCTATTCTGGAAGTTGGATCAGGTCTGTAATGTTGAATATGACTTGTGCGCAAAATTTGAGGTCAATCGGACATGATTTGATAGGTTTTGGCATCGGATGTAAAAGTTGGAAAATTCTAAGTTCCTAAAGTTGGAAATTGTGTGCGATTCGTGGTTTCGATGTTGTTTGATGTGATTTGAGGCCTCGAGCAAGTCCGCATTATGTTTTGGAATAGGTTGGTATAATTGGACGGGGTCCCGGGGGCCTCGGGTGGATTCCGGGTAGTTAGCGGATCAATGTTTGAAGTTAAAGAAGGCTGAAGGTTTGCTGTCATCTGGTGTAACCGCACCTGCGAGGCTTTGAGTGCAGGTGCGGAGCCGTGGGTGCGGCTAAGGGCGCCGGAGGTGCGAGTTCTGGGCTGGAGTTGAGGAGGCCACAAGTGCAGAAGCCGCAGGAGCGGCTATTGGACCGCAGGTGCGAAAGGAGGCCTGGGCAGAATGTTTTAAAGTCGGGTTTTGTCATTTCTCACCCATTTTTCATTTGTCATGGATGATTTTGGAGAGAATTTCAAGAGGGATTTTTGTCAGGCATCAAGGTAAGTAAATTCTTTCCGTTTGTAAGATAAATACAAGATTATATGCATGGATTAGGCATGGAAATTGGTAGGAATTTGGGAAATTATTGAAGAAACCTAGAAAATGGAAAATTGAATTTTTAGCCACGAGCATGAATATTTGAGTAAATTGTATATTTGAGTTAGTAAGGCTATGGGTAGAATATATCTTCGAGAAATTTCGGATTCCGGGCACGTGGGCCCGAGGGCATTTTGGTTATTTCACTGAGCGGGGTTGGGAAAGTATATAATTTGAATTTGTTTTGAGTATTAGGATGAAGTTTCATTGCTTTGCCATTATGTGGTAGTTTCGGAGCGTTGTGAAACGGTTTGAGTCGTCGGAAAGGCTTGGAGGCCGGTTATGGGATTTTGGAGCGAGGTAAGTCTCTTTTCTAACTTTGTGAGGGGGATTTGTACCCCTAGGTGAACTAATTAAGTATGTGTTACTATATGCGGGGTCTACACTCGCACGAGGTGACGAGAGTCCGTGCGTAGCTACTATTATGCCATGTTCGGGTAGCTTAGGACCCACTAGCATGCCTTACCTGTTGTACCTGTGATCTTGTCTGTAATATTAGACTGCTAATAAAATTTAATTGTAATTGAATGACTAAGGAAGGTTAGAGTTTATTTTCTTAAATCATCTAAAAAGAGAATTGATTTTCCTTCGCGGGCAATTGTATTTCCGAATAAGGTTGTAATATCAAACATTATAAAAACTTGGCGAGTGAATTTCGAAAAGGATTTTAAACACTATTTTATGTTCTTTTTAAAGGAGAGATATGTCATTTACTTGAGTATTTGTGTTCTCGACGTACTCGGGGTGGGTTGTTGATTGTGCATGTCTGCATATGACCGCTTCGCAATTTACATTCCGCGAGCGCAGTGTTATTTCCCCTACTCTCATGGGAGCGGGGTGTACGCCACGACGGATTTAAATGCACTTTTTGTACGGGTCGTTCGATCCTCGGTAGTGCATAGACATGATTATTATATTGGGAGGTGCACTTATGGGACGGGCCATTCGATCCTCGGCAGTGCACAAAGAGGATTATTATATTGAGAGATGCACTTTTGGTATGGGCCGTTGGATCCTCGGCAGTGCACATACATGAGTTTTATTGAGAGGTGCACTTTTGGTACGGGCCGTTCGATCCTCGGCAGTGCACAAAGGTTATTATTATGACGGCTCAGTCCGGTTATCCTTATCCTGTATGCGCATGCTAAATTGTTAAATGTTTTCATGGATTTTTAAAAGTGACAAGATATTTGGGGGAAAACAAAGAGGAAATTGTTATTGAAAATATTTGGGGGAAAATGAGGAAGTGGTAACTGTTTGTTTATTCCCAGTATTTACTTGGATTTCAGTGCCTTATATGTATTGCTTCTTTGCTACATTTACATGCCTACCGTGTTCATCTTATGCTGTTAATTAAGTTGGTGGCCCTTAGTGAGTGTCTAACTCGACCTCTCGTCACTACCTCTCTGAGGTTAGGCGGGCGAGTTACTGAGTACACGTTATTTTTGTACTCATGCTACACTTGCTATGCATTTTATTACACAGGTACTTTCATAGCAATGTGGAGGATTCAGAGACTTAGGCGAGCTGCATCATTCGGAGGCGATCCGCAGCTGACAGATCCTCCTTCGTACTGTATTTATTTCATTTTAAATTTCCTTGTCCAGTTGTATTTCGGATAGACTTTGTAATGACTGTATTGATTCTTAGAAATTGCTCATGTACCTGTGACACCGGGTTCTGGGATATGTGTTGGGATATAATTGCTTAAGTGTAATCTTTAAACCATTGTTTTAATTAACAAACTTTTATTTGGTTAATATTTAATTAAGTGAAAGGAAATGTTTTCATAAATGTTTTAAAACTGGAAAGTTATTTCTATTAATTAATGATTTGGCTTGCCTGACATTGATGTCCAGCGCCATCACGACCTTAGGGATTTTGGGTCGTGACACCTCTATCCTCCGGGCAATACTCACTGCCTGCTGGTAAGTGATATCCATCTCCAACTCTCTGGCCATGCTGGTCCGAATACCGGGGTGGAGTCCCTCAATGAAGCGTCGAACCCTCTCTCTGACTGTAGTAACCAAGGCCGGTGCATGACGTTCCAAGTCACTGAAACTGACTACATACTCTAACACAGTCATAGTACCCTAGCGTAGCTGCTCGAACTCTGCACACCAAGCATCCCTGAGGCTCTAAGGGACAAACTCAAGCAAAAACATCTCTGAAAACTGAGTCCAAGTGAGTGAAGCTGTCTCATCCGGACTTCTCATCTCATAGGGCACGCCACTACTGATAAGTCGCTCAACTCAGCTGGAAAGCGGTGAAAGAAACTCCACTCGTCTCCACAATGCTCATAGTGCGCAGAATACAATGACACTCCTCAAGAAAACCCAGAGCATCATCTGAAGCTATTCCTGAAAATAGGTGGGTGGTACTTCTTGTACATCTCAAGTCTGAGCTGCTCTACCTCAGAAGAAGCTACCCAGCATCATGCTGAGCCGGAGCCACTGGGGGCATAAGAATGAACTCTGGGGCCTGATCAATCTGGACCCTCTGCTCAGGAGTGCGGGTTGCGGGAGTCTGTGCCCCTCCCCCGGCCTGAGATGTGGCTGGAGCTATCGGGAATATCCCCGCCTAAGTCTGAGTGTTGAAGATGCTCATGAACTGAGCCAAAGACTCCTGGAGGGCTGGAGCAGCAATAGGGACCTCCTATGCCGGCCCTCCAGCTGGAGCTGCTGTAGGCTCCTCTATCGCTGCTCTCGCCGGTGCTCGGGCTGCACCGCGTGCTCGTCCTCTACCCCTACCCCTGCCCCTACCTCTGGCGGCTCTGGCTGGGGGCTGGGTGCCTGGTCGTCGGTCCATCCAGTACGTGTCCTCACTATCGGTGAGAAGGAATAGAATAGAGTTTTAAAAATCTTTGATGTCAATAACTCGCACGATAATGAAATCCAAAAAATATGATTGTTCTTAACAGTTAGATAGCCTCCCAAAGATAGATACGGAAGGCTCCGTACCGATTCGCGAGACTCTAATAAACCGGCTTGTGACTTATGACTCCTATGAACCTAGAGGCTCTGATACCAACTTATCACGACCCGATTTACCCTCTGAAAGGCGACGTGACGACACCTAGTATCTATGACTAGGTAAGGCTTAATTTGCGGATAAAACTTAATTAAATACGATAAAAGTAAAGACAAGAAAAGAAAAGTCTAGATAAGCATAACATCGCCGCTCGACATGTACAATATATATACCCCAAGATCAGGATTGTCACAACACAGTCACAAGCTTCTATACTATTATAGCTCTTTACGAATCCGAAAAAGAAAATACATAGTAAGTGTCTCTATAAGATGGAATGGAAGGTGACTCGGAGGATTCTGCAGATGCGACAGAAATACCTTATGGTCTCCTTGATGAAGCTGCAACGACCACTAGCCACGCGGCTGAGAACTCGAACCTGGATCTGCACACAAAAAACATGTGCAATAAAGGGCATTAGTACACCACATTTGGTACCCTGTAAGTGCCAAGCCTAACCCCATTCAAGCAGTGACGAGATCAGGTTAAGGCTCTACTGGATATATAAATAAAAAAGTTTAAATAGTACAGAAGAGAAATAAGTTCTAAAGTAGACAGTTAAAAGAATAATCTGAAATAAAACTGTAAAATAGAGCCCTCGGCTCAGCACAACGAATCTTACAGGATACCGTCCCGTAGTCCCAAATATAAGTATGCAGTACAGGGGGATCTCCTAGAATACGTCCTTAGTACCCAATATAAATATGCAGTGTAGGGGGGGATCTCCTAGAACACGTCTGTAGTCCCCAATTTAAATATGCAGCACATGGGGGATCTCCCAGAATACGTCCGTAGTCCCCAATTTACATATGCAATGCGAATGAATATCAGATAAGGCATTAATTTAAACAGTTCAACAAATCACAGGCGAGTGAAGTAATAAAACTAACTAAACATATCGCATCGGAGTAGCTGATAGGCAATTTAATATAAAACAAGTAGGCATGGTTTTCCTGATCTAAGCTAAACAATTAACATATTAAGCAGTGTAATAGGAGTAAAATGATTTATAATATGTGAAGCGAAAATGGAATTTTAGCAACAAATGGCCCGTGTACGTAGTCTTCACCTCGCGTACACGGCACCCACATAGCAAATAAATGTCAAAACGACCTAAGGGGTGAGAGCACATGATTTTTCAGCCACCATATACTCCTACAAAAATTCAATACAATAAATTAATTTTACAAATTTTGTTGAATTTTAATGATTAATTGTGAATTGTTTGCATTTGCATATACTAAATTTGATGGTTATTTGATGTAATGTAGTTTTGACAAATAATTACTAAATTAATCATTTTTATCCAATAAATCATGGATTTAATTAGGAGTATAAAATTAAGTGTTTATTCTTAATTAATTTATGATTAGATGAAACAAGGTCAAATTAATTATTACATTTTTTAGATTTAATTAGGTTTGGTTTTAATAAACTATAAAGTATTAGTTAGGACCTGGGCTAACTTTCCCAGGCCCAAACAATGGTCTTTACACTACCTAAACGACCTAGGCCCAATCCCATTACCCGGCCAACCCCCTACTACACTAAATAACCCCGTTTTGTTTTAATGAAACGATCCCAACCATTGATCTATTTTGATCTAATGGCTGGGAAATCAAGAGTCTTTTAATATTTAAGTGTCCTAAGCTACCCCCCATTTCACCCTAATCCTAACACCCCTCAGAGACGAACCCCCCCTCTCTCTGTCTCTTCTCTCTCTAACCTCTCACAGCCCCGCCGTCTCCCACCTTGCTCCGCCGACCGGAAATCGCCCACCGGCGGCGGAGCTCCACCAATCGACCCCAAAATTTCACCAGTTAACCTCCCTCACCCCCTTAACCCCATCCCACCATTGATTTCCCCAAAATATCATCCAGTGTTGAGCAATTTCAAATCTAAAAATTGTCAAAACCCTAAAACCTTTTGAAGACGATTCCAGGCGGCTCTTTGACTCAAACTTACCACCCTCACTGGTACCTCCCCCACTTTTCTTTTGTATCTTTTTTATTCCTTCGAAACAAAATCGTGAAATGCATCACTGTTTTAGGTCTAGATTTCTTGTTCTCCTTTCACTGTTTTTGCCTGTTTCTTCTTGATTAGTTCGAAGCCCTGAATGTATTTCATGTTTTAATTAATTTGCTTAGTAAGTAGGTTTTTTATTTTTTTTATAATCATGTTCTTAGCCTAGGGTTTTATCACTGCTTCACCTGTTGTTCATTTTTTCCTTAATTCGCACTACCTTCGATTTGATTAATTTAGTGTTTAACTTGTTATGCACATTCTTGACTGTTTTGCAACCATGTTTAGTCACTTAGGATTTCCTGTTAATCATCGTTGATTTATTAGGTGTTTTACTTGTTAAAATTAATAGTTAGCTTTATTGATTCATGCTTAGTTTTTCAGATTGCCTTCACTGTCGTTTTCTCTCCTCTCTAAATGCTACTGCCCACCTTCAATTGATTAATTACCCTATTTCATCTTCTGATTTTAGTATAATCTGAGGGTTAATCATACACCTAGATTAATTTATTAAGTAATAATTTAATTAGGTAATGAATAGACAATTATACACGACTAATTAAGTGTATCTTTGAACTAAATAATAGTATAATTGACCTAAGTCTAAGAAGTTTAACCTAATTAATTAATCTGAAATTAATCAACCCTTGATAAAATAACAAAATTTTAGCTACTAATTAATTAAATTAGAATAAAGTTACTTATTACCTAATGATTAACCTAACTAACTTTCTTTAATCGAGCTAAGATCCTAGAATGATCAACATAGGTTGAGGTTCAGCTTTATAGAATTAATCACTCAATTGACTAGAGTTAATAGATAAACCTAATTACACCTAATGAAATTGTTTAAACCAATTAATTCAATTAACTACTGATGTTAGTCAATTTGAGTAAATTAATTAGGCAATAAGGAATTAGTCACACTTAACTAGTAGACCTAATTTAAAAAAAATCAAAAGGTAAAATAATTAATCTAAAAACTTAGTTGATCTAAGTCCTAGATAACTAGTTAAGATCAATTACTCAATTAACTAAGTTTAAGAACAAATGATTCACTTAGTCTCACCCTTAAGTAATTTCAACTTCTAGTTACTAACTTAATTCAATTTCATTAGCACTAGTACTAATTTAAAAGATTAAGTTAATCAGCCTAATAACTTAACACTATCTCTTGATTACTAAAAGAGTAATTCTAGGATGTCCTAAGGGTAGTATAGGATTTTTAATTGAGGAATCTTGGGTGTAACAACTCAAGAACCTTCTAAAATAAAGAAATATCAGGAAATCAGATATTGTAGGGATAAAAGGATAATTTCAAGGGCTGGAATGTTCTGAAAGGTACAGCTGTCCCAAAAGTATAGGGTTGTGTAACGACCCGGTCGGTCGTTTTAAGAATTTTCGCCCCAATCCCCTATTAATCTCTTCTCCCATGTCCATTTATGTTATTGGAACTTGTCGGAGCGTTGAGTGATGAAATCCGGGGTGATTTTGGACACATAGTCCATAAATGTGGAATTTAGCTTTAGAAATATGACCGTAGCTAGAGCTGTGTGAAAACGGATCCGGAATAGAATTTCGTTGACTCCGTTAGCTCTGTTGGATGATTTCGAGGTTAGGAGCGTGTTCAGAATGTGTTTCTGAGGTCGGTTGTGGATTTAGGCTTGAATTGGCGAAAGTTAGAATTTTGGCGATTTCAGCTGATAGGTGAAATTTTCATATCGGACTCGGAATGGAATTTCGAAAGCCACAGCAGGTTTTGTAATGTCATTTATGACCTGTGTGCAAAATTTGAGGTCAGTCGGATGAGTTTAGACGTGTTTCGGCATCGGATGTGAATTCTAGAAATTTCCTAAGTTCTAAGGCTTGAATCTATGCATAATTGATGATTTTGATGTTATGAGATGTGTTTTTAAGTCTTGACCAAGTTTGAACAAGGTATTAGGTCAGTTGCTAGGTTTGGTTGGGGTCCCGGGGCCTCGGGGTTGTTTCGGATGCCCAACGGGTGAGTTTGTGAATTTGAGAACAGTTGAACCATTCTGGTTCTGGTGTCTCGCACCTGCGATGGTATTTCCGCAGGTGCGGACACGCAGGTATGAAGGGGTTGCCGCAGGTGCAACCCCAGGCCATTAAATGAGTTTCTGCACCTGCGATGGTATTTCCGCAGGTGCGACCCCAGGCCACTTAATGAATTTCCGCACCTGGGATTGGGTTTCCGCAGGTGCGGCATTGCAGGTGCGATCCCAGTGTCGCAGGTGCGAAATATCTGGGCAGTTTATACCAAAAATTTGAGGGTTTGAATTTCATAATTCCAAAATCGGTTGTGAGCTCGAAACTTGGCAATTTTTAGTGAGATTTGAAGAGGAGAATCATAGGTAACATTTTCTAACCTTAATCCCTCTATATATCGATAATCTCTATTATTTTCCTCAAGCTAATCAATGAAATTGGATGAAAAACCATGAAAATGGGATGAAATTTTCCCAAGTATAAATATGAGGATTTAGGGAGATTTAGACGTTGGATTTTGTTGATTCTTGTTCGAGTGGGTTCATGAGCGAATGGGTGTTCGGGAAATATAAATTTTACCCGATTCCAAGACGTGGGCCCGGGGGACTTTTTTGTCGAATTTCCTAATTTCGCGTATTAGCTTATAAATAATTAGCTATTTTGTTCCCTTGAAGTGATATTTACACCATGCAATCGATTTGAATAGGTTTGGACCACTCAGAGTCAGATACTCGTGGCAAGAGCGTGGTACTGAATTGATTAGCACATTCAAGGTAAGTGGCTTACCTAATTCTGTGTTGGGGACTTTCCCTTAGGTATTTTTATACTGATTTTGTTATGTGGACGCCGTGTACGTGAGGTGACGAGTGCGTACACGGGTAATTGTTGCTAAAATCCTATTTTTAGTCACACTAAATCGCTCATGTTCATTCATATATCACTGTTTCCTATCTTAATTGAGTAGTTAGCTTAAGAGTAAGCATGCCTACCTGTTTTGACTTGATTTCCTCTTATTTGCTACTAGTCACCTCATTATTAGGTAGCTTTACTCTATTCTTGCCTGCTATTTTTCCTGGGCTGTTTAATTAAGCCATAATTGTCATATTTCTGCTTTGCATATTTAAATTGGGACTACGGACCAAGATCCAGGAGCTTTCCCCATGTACTACATTTCATATTTAAATTGGGACTACGAACCGAGATCCGAGAGCTTTCCCCCAGTACTGAAATGCATATTTAAATTGGGACTACAGACAGAGATCCGAGAGCTTTTCCCCTGTACTGCATAGCATATTTAAATTGGGACTACGGACTGAGATCCGGGAGCTTTCCCCGTGTACTGCATTGCACATTTACTGTTGAGATATATGCTGTGCTGAGCCGAGGGCTCTCTTTCTGTTATTAAATCTTTACGTTTTCGTTAATACTGTTTATCATTTCTTATCTATATTTTACTGTTTTGAATTCTATATTAACTTGTTTTACAAACTCAGTAGGGCCTCAACCTGAACTCGTCACTACTTGACTTGGGTTAGGCTTGGCACTTACGGAGTACCGAATGTGGAGTACTCACGCCCTTTCCTGCGCATGTTTTCTCCATGTGCAAATCTAGGTACCAATACCCAGTATCGTGTCTAGGAGTCATCCTAGCAGCAGCCAGGAAGCCGCGAGGTAATTCTGCCACGTCCGCAGAATCCTACGAGTCCCTTTCTACTCTAGTATAGGCATAGAAGACTTGTGTATTTTCTACTGTTTCATTGTATAGAGCTAAATTTAGTACAAAGTTTGTGACTATGGTGACATTCCGGGTTTTGGGAAGTGAAAGTGTATATGTTGAGCAACTATGTTACATCTACTTGAGTTCTTTTCTGTCTTTATTTTATTAATTCTGTCATTTTTCTGCCAATGTTAGGCTTACCTAGTCATAGAGACTAGGTGCAGTCACGATACCTTTCGGAGGGTAAAATGGGTCGTGACAAGTTGGTATCAGAGCTTCTACGTTCATAGGAGTCACAAGTCACAAGACGGTTTATTAGATTCTCGCGGATCGGTGCAGATACATCCGTATCTATCTTCGGGAGGCTATGTAACTGTTAAGAACAATCAAATTCTTTGGAATTCCTTATCGTGCTAGTTGGTGTCATCAAATTCTTAAAATCTATTCTATTCTTGCTTGCAGATGGTTTGTACCTGTACCGGACGTACTGATGACCAGGCACCTGAGCCCTAGTCAGAGCCACCAGAGGCAGGGGCCGGGGTAGAGGACGAGCACGCGGTGCAGCCCGAGCACCGGCTAGAGCAGAGGCAGATGAGCCCCCAGTAGCTACAGTTGGAGGGGCACAGGAGGTCCCTACTCTTACTCCAGACCTCCAGGAGACATTGGCCTAGTTCTTGAGTGCCTTCAGTACTCTGTCTCAGGCAGGTCTTCTCCCGGTAGCTCCACCTACATCCTAGGCCAGAGGAGGGATACCGACTCCCGCTTCCTGTACTCCTGAGCAGAGGGTTCATATTGGGCAGGTTCTAGAGTATATTCCTATGCCCCGAGCAGCTCCAGCTCAGCATGAGACTAGGATAGCTGTTCCTGAGGCAGAGCAACTCCGACTTGAGAGGTACAAGAAGTACCACCCACCTGATTTCAGCGGACTAGCTGCGGATGACGCCCTAGGTTTTCTTGAGGTATGTCATCGCATTCTCCGCACTATGGGTATTGTGGAGACGAGTGGGGTTTCTTTCACTTCTTTCCAGCTGACGGGAGCAGCTTATCAGTGGTAGCGTGCTTTTGAACTTAGTAGCCCGGACGAGGTAGCTTCACTTACTTGGGCTCAGTTTTCCGAGATGTTCTTACTTGAGTTTGTCCCTCAGAGCTTCAGGGATGCTTGATGTGCGGAGTTTGAGAAGCTACGCCAGGGTTCCATGACTGTGTCAGAGTATGCAGTCCGTTTCAACGATTTTTCTCGCCATGCACCAGTTTTAGTTGTCACTTTCAGAGAGAGGGTTCGGTGCTTTATTGAGGGACTCCACCCAGTATTCGGAACAGTACGGCCAGAGAGCTGGAGACCGATATTACTTACCAGCAGGCCGTGAGTATTGCCGTGAGGATTGAGACTATGTTAGCCTGTGACAGGGAGGAGAGAGGCCAAGAGGTCTTGAGAGAATGGCCATTTTTCAGGAGCCCGTGCACCAGCAACACGCTATGGTAGGGGTTTTGTGAGTGGCACTGTTCATTCGGCTCTCCCAGCAGCCAGCGGTATTCTAGCTCCTCCTAGACCTCAGGAGCCTTATTATGCACCACCAGTACCTCAGGTGCCTCCTGCTCGAGGTGCTATCACTGGCTATCCCAACAGGCCAGTTTGGAGTCTGCAAAGGCCGCCACGTCCTCCGAAGGGTTGCTTTGAGTGTGGTGACCCTCATCATATAATCAGAGATTGCCCCAGATCGAGGAGGGGCGCACCACCTCAGACTTATCAGGGTGCACCCTCTCAGATTTATCAGGCTCCACGTCTTCCACTAGGTCATCCAGCTATTCTCGAGCCCCAGCTGCTACCCCACCACCTCAGGCAGCTCGAGGTGGAGGTCGGGAAGGTCGAGGTCGCCCTAGAGGGGGAGGTCAGGCCAGGTACTATGCTCTTCCAGCCCAGTCCGAGGCCATTGCTTTAGATTTAGTCATTACAGGTATTGTCCCCATTTGTCATAGGGATGCATCGGTATTATTTGACCCAGACTCTACATATTCATATGTGTCTTCCTATTTTTCTTCGCATATGGGGATAGCCCTGGATTCTTTGAGTTCCCCTGTTTATGTTTCTACTCCGGTGGGAGATTCTCTTGTTATGGACCGCGTATATCGGTCATGTTTGATTTATATCAGTGGTTTTGAGACCAGAGCTGATTTACTACTACTAAGTATTGTAGATTTTGATGTTATATTGGGTATGGACTGGGTGTCTCCCTATTATTCTATTCTTGATTGTCACGCCAAGACCGCGACACTGGCTATGCTAGGATTTCCGAGGTTAGAGTGGAGAGGTTCCTTGGAGTATACTCCCCGCCGAGTCATTTCTTTTCTTAAGGCTCACCGAATGGTTGGAAAGGGGTGTGATGCATATTTGGCTTATGCGAGAGATGTTAGTACTGAGACCCCTACAGTTGAGTCAGTTCCAGTTTTCAAGGACTATTCTGATGTATTTCCAGCTAATCTTCCGGGTATGCCACCCGATAGAGACATTGATTTCGGCATTGACTTGTTGCCGGGCACTCAGTCCATTTTCATTCCTCCTTATCGTATGGATCCTCCTGAGTTAAAGGATCAGTTGCAGGAGTTGCTTGAGAAGGTATTCATCAGGCCTAGTGTATCACCTTGGGGCGCTCCGGTATTATTTGTGAATAAAAAGGATGGCTCGATGCATATGTGTATTGACTACCGGCAGCTGAATAAGGTGACAGTGATGAACAGGTACCCATTGGCTCGCATTGATGATCTATTTGACCAGTTACAGGGTGCTAGGGTGTTCTCCAAGATTGATCTTCGTTCTGGTTATCATCAGTTGAAGATTCGGGAACCGGATATCCCGAAGACTGCCTTCAGGACCAGATATGGCCACTATGAGTTCCTTATTATGTCATTTGGGCTGACCAATGCCCCAGCAACCTTTATGCACCTGATGCACAATATATTTCGGCCTTACCTTGATACTTTCGTCATTGTGTTCATTGACGACATTCTGGTATATTCTAGGTCCCAGGAGGACCATGAGCAACACTTGAGGATCGTGCTTCAGACATTGAGGGAGAAGAAGTTGTACGCCAAGTTTTCTAAGTGTGAATTTTTGCTTGATTCTGTGGCATTCCTAGGCCACGTGGTGTCTTCGGATGGGATCAAGGTAGATCCGAAGAAGGTGAAGGCGGTAAAGAGTTGGCCCAGACCGTCCTCAGCTACTGAGATCCGCAGCTTCCTCGATTTGGCTGGGTATTATCGCCGTTTTGTGGGGGGATTTTCATCCATTTCAGCGCCTATGACTAGACTGACCCAGAAGGGTGCATCTTTTATATGCACTGACGGGTGTGAGGAGATCTTTCAAAAGCTCGAGACAGACCTGACTACAGCTCTTGTGTTGGTTTTGCCTACCGGTTCCGATCCTATATAGTTTATTCTGATGCTTCGAGGATTGGCTTGGGAGCGGTGTTGATGCAGGACGGTAGGGTGATTGCCTACGCGTCTTGACAGTTGAAGGTCCATGAGAAAAACTACCATGTTCATGATCTCGAGTTGGCAGCGATTGTTCACGCCCTGAAGATATGGCGTCATTATTTATATGGTGTCCCCTATGAGATATTCATGGGTCACCGGAGTTTGAAGCACATATTCAGGCAGAAGGATCTAAATTTGCGCTAGCGTAGGTGGTTGGAGTTGCTAAAGGACTATGACATCACTATATTATACCACCTGGGGAAGGCCAATGTGGTGGATGACGCCTTGAGTCGCCGGGCGGAGAGTTTTGGGAGTTTGGCATACTTTCATGCAGCTGAGAGGCCTCTAGCCTTAGATGTTCAGTCCTTAGCCAGTTAGTTCGTGAGATTGGATCTTTCTGAGCATTGCCGGGTATTAGCTTGTGTGGTTGCTCGATCTTCCCTTCATGAACGTATCAGAGAGCGCCAGTATGATGAGCCCCACCTTTTGGTTCTTCAGGATGGAGTCTGGCGAAGTGATGCCAGGGATGTGACTATAGGAGATGACGGGGTTATGAGGATGCAGGATCGTATTTGTGTGCCCAACGTGGATGGGCTTCGGGATTTGATTCTTGAGGAGGCCCATAGTTCGCGGTATTCCATCCATCCGGGTACCGCAAAGATGTACCAGGATCTGAGACAACACTATTGGTGGCTAAGAATGAAGAAAGATATAGTGGAGTTTGTAGCCAAGTGTCTCAACTATCAGTAGGTCAAATGTGAGCATCAGAGACCGGGAGGGTTACTTCAGCAGATTGAGCTTCCAGAGTGGAAGTAGGAGCGGATCACCATGGACTTTGTGGTTGGAATTCCTCGGACTTTGAGGAAGCATGATGCTATTTAGGTGATCGTGGATCGGCTGATCAAATCATCCCATTTCATTCCAGTACTGACTACATATTCATCGGAGAGGTTGGCTGAGATTTATATCAGAGAGATTGTTCGCCTCCACGGTATTCCAGTATCTATCATTTCAGACAGAGGTACACAGTTCACTTCACGGTTCTAGAGAGCCGTTCAGCAGGAGTTAGGCACCAGGGTAGAGTTGAGCACAACTTTTCACCCTCATACGAACGGGCAGTCCGAGCGCACGATTCAGATTCTCGAGGATATGCTCCGTGCCTGTGTAATGGATTTTGGAGGGTCATGGGATCGATACTTTCCTCTCGCGGGAGTTTTCTTATAACAACAGCTACCAGTCCAGCATTCAGATGGCGTCGTATGAGGCTTTGTATGGTAGGCGGTGCAGGTCTCTCGTGGAGTGGTTTGAGCCGGACAAGGCCCGATTGTTGGGTACCAACTTGGTTCAGGATGCCCTTGACAAGGTGAAGGTGATTCAGGAGAGACTTCGCATAGCTCAGTCCAGGTAGAGGAGCTATGCGGACCGAAAGGTTCGTGACTTGGGATTTATGGCTGGTGATCGGGTTTTGCTTCGGGTATCGCCTATGAAGGGCGTCATGAGGTTCGGGAAGAAAGGCATGTTGAGTCCGAGATTTATTGGCCCTTTTGAGGTGTTGCGACGTGTTGGGAGATTGCTTATGAGCTAGCGCTGCCTCCCAGCCTAGCAGGGGTTCATCCGGTGTTCCATGTCTCCATGCTCCAGAAGTATCATGGTGACCCGACTCATGTTTGGATTTCAGCTCAGTCCAATTGGACAAGGATCTATCATATGTTGAGGAGCCTGTGGCTATATTGGAAAGGCAAGTCAGAAAGCTCAGGTCAAAGGATATTGCGTCAGTAAAGGTTCAGTTGAGGGGTCAACCAGTCGAGCAGGCGACTTGGGAGATCGAGCAGGATACGCGGAGTCAGTACCCTCATCTTTTCCCAGCTCCAGGTATGTTTCTATGCTCGTTCCAGGACGAACGATTTTCATAAGAGGGGGAGGATGTAACGACCCGGTCGGTCTTTTTAAGAATTTATGCTCCGATCCCCTATTAACCGCTTCTCACATGTCTATTTATGTTATTGGAACTTGTCTTAGCGTTGACTGATGAAATCCGGGGTGATTTTGGATACATAGTCCATAAATGTGGAATTTAGCTTTAGAAATCTGGCCGTAGCTAGAGCTATGTGAAGACGGATCCGGAATGGAATTTCATCGACTCCGTTAGCTCCGTTGGGTGATTTCGGGGTTAGGAACGTGTTCAAAATGTGTTTCTGAGGTCGGTTGTGGATTTATGCTTGAATTGGCGAAAGTTAGAATTTCAGCGATTTCAGCCGATAGGTGAAATTTTGATATCAGACTCAGAATGGAATTTCGAAAGCCACAGCAAGTCCGTAATGTCATTTATGACCTGTGTGCAAAATTTGAGGTCATATAGATGAGTTTAGACGTGTTTCAGCATCGGATGTGAATTCTAGAAATTTCCTAAGTTCATAGGCTTGAATCTATGCATAATTGATGATTTTGATGTTATGAGATATGTTTTAAGGCTCGACCAAGTTTGAACAAGGTATTAGGGTCAGCTGGTAGGTTTGGTTGAGGTCTCGGGGGCCTCAGGGTTGTTTCGGATGCCCAACCGGTGAGTTTGTGAATTTGAGAACAGCTGAACCATTCTGGTTCTGGTGTCTCGCACCTGCGATGGTATTTCCGCAGGTGCGAAGGGGTGCCGCATGTGCGACCCAAGGCCATTAAATGAATTTCCGCACCTGCGATGGTATTTCCGCAGGTACGGGCACGCAGGTGCGAAAGGAGTGTCGCAGGTGCGACCCCAGGCCACTTAATGAATTTCCGCACCTGCGATTGGGTTTCCACAGGTGCGATCCCAGTGTCGCAGGTGCGAAATATCTGGGCAGTTTATACCTCCGAGGGTTTGAATTTCATAATTCCAAAATTGATTGTGAGCTCGAAACTTGGCGATTTTCAGTGGGATTTGAAGAGGAGAATCATAGGTAACGTTTTCTAACCTTAATCCCTTTATATATCGATAATATCTATCATTTTCCTCAATCTAATCAATGAAATTGGATAAAAAACCATGAAAAAGGGATGTAATTTTTCCAAGTAGAAATATGAGGATTTAGGGAGATTTAGACGTTGGATTTTGTTGATTCTTGTTCGAGTGGGTTCATGAGCGAAAGGGTGTTCGGGAAATATAAATTTTACCCGATTCCGAGACGTGGGCCCGTGGAACTTTTTGGGCGAATTTCCTAATTTCGCATGTTATCTTATAAATAATTAGCTATTTTGTTCCCTTGAAGTGATATTTACACCATACAATTGATTTGAATAGATTTGGGCCACTCGGAGTCAGATACTCGTGGCAAGAGCGTGGTATTGAGTTGATTAGCGCAGTCAAGGTAAGTGGCTTGCCTAATTCTGTGTTGGGGACTTCCCCATAGGTATTTTTATACTGATTTTGTTATGTGGACGCCGTGTACGTGAGGTGACGAGTGCGTACACGGGTCATTGTTGCTAAAATCCTATTTTTACTCACACTAAATCACTCATTTTCATTCGTATATCACTGTTTCCTATCTTAATTGAGTAGATAGATTAAGAGTAAGCATGCCTACCTGTTCTGACTTGATTTCCTCTTATTTGCTACTAGTCACCTCATGCTTAGGTAGCTTTACTCTATTCTTGCCTGTTGTTTTTCCTGGGCTGTTTAATTAAGCCATAATTGACATATTTCTGCTTTACATATTTAAATTGGGACTAGGACCGAGATCCGGGAGCTTTCCCCATGTACTGCATTTCATATTTAAATTGGGATTGCGGACCGAGATCTGGGAGCTTTCCCCCTATACTGAAATGCATATTTAAATTGGGACTACAGATTGAGATCCGAGAGCTTTCCCCGTGTACTGCATTGCACATTTACTGTTGAGATATATGTTGTGCTGAGCCGAGGGCTCTCTTTCTGTTATTAAATCTTTCCGTTTTCGTTAATACTGTTTATCATTGGTTATCTATATTTTACTATTTTAAATTGTATATTAACTTTTTTACAAACTCAGTAGGGCCTCAACCTGACCTCGTCACTACTTGACTAGGGTTAGGCTTGGCACTTACGGAGTACCGAATGTGGAGTACTCACGCCCTTTCCTGCTGTTTTCCCCATGTCCAGATCCAGGTACCAGCACCTAGTATTGTGGCTAGGAGTCGTCCTAGCAGCAACCAAGAGACCGCGAGGTAATTCTACCGCGTTCGCAGAATCCCACGAGTCCCCTTCTACTCTAGTATAGGCATAGAAGACTTGTGTATTTTCCACTGTTTCATTGTATAGAGCTACATTTAGTACAGAGTTTGTGACTATGTGACGTTCCGGGTTTTGGGAAGTGAAAGTGTATATGCTGAGCAACTATGTTACATCTACTTGAGTTCTTTTCTGTCTTTATTTTATTGATTCTGTCATTTTTTTGCAAATGTTAGGCTTACCTAGTCATAGAGACTAGGTGCCGTCATGATACCTTTCGTAGGGACCCCGCTCACAATGTGTTCCACTTTTCAGACTTTGAGTTGACACCCACGCTAGAGGAAATACCGGGGTGTGCTGGCCTAAGTGAAAATCTCAAGAGTCGATATCCAGTAACTCCCTGGGCTGTGACTCCCCACAAGTTCTTAGACCTGCTAAGCATCAGCCGTGAAATCCATGACCCGTACCTATATGAGGGGTTCTGCACTTTCTATTTCCTATACAGTCGCTACGGAGATCCTCGGGGTTGTGAAGCTGATAACACTGGTCTAACTCATCACAAGAACCAAGCTAAATGGGAGGCCCGCCGAGGGTTGGCTTTCGTGGTAGCATTCCTGGGTACCTTAATCCGCCCAAGGAGTGACAGACGCATAGATATCGGACTTGTGGGAATTGTAGATTTCATGATGAAAAAATCCAATGGCACACTTATATCGATGGTCTTAGCCGAGATTTACCGTGCTCTAACAGTTTGCTAGTCTGGGGGAAAATTCTTTGAGGGGTGAAACATGCTTCTACAAATCTGGATGACCGAACATCTTTGATGTCGCCCAGGGTATATGAATTACGGTCTGACTGGCCTAAATTGCATTGAAGAACATAGGACTCGAGTAGAGGGGCATGAATTTCACGAAGGAACATAAGCCTGGCTTGCACACCTGAGTTCTTTGACTGTCGACCAAATTGAATGGACATTCAGTTGGCTCCCTATATGAAGTCATCTATATGTCAGCCGAAGTATGCTATTTTCTGTTGATGGGTCTCTGAAGTATTCAACCATATGCCCCACATCGGGTATTACGACAACTAGGAAGGCATCAAAATGTTCCACACGATGAAGGCCTAAGTCGGCAAGTAATTGAATTGTGCCCAAGAGCCGCATTTCCGGAGGATAGGGTCTGCCAGATTTGGCATCAGTGTAGATTTTTGGAGCCACAGACTCAGGTAAGATATTTGTCCGGAGGGGAAGTAGAGTCGGGCTCCACTTCTTGGTACGGTAGAAGGGGCAGAGAGCATCAAGATCAAGAACGTCCCGCAAAAAGACCCCACGTACAACGATTCACTTAGCAAACACAAGAGCACTGGGCTTGGTTGGAAAAGGAAAATAACTACCGAGCTACCATAAGCAAGTTGGAAGCCCAGATCAGGGAAATCAAATTTGAAAACACTCTACAAACTGCCACAGCTGAAGAGGAGAAAAATAGGTTAACCAAAAAAAATGAAGCTGTCCGGGCCCAGATCCAGAAATTGAAAATAGCTATTGAGAACCCTGAGAGAAGCAGAACTGATGAAAGACTTATCAACAGTCTGAGGCATAAAGTATGCACCAATGGGGATGATCTGGACAAAGCTGAAGAAGAACTGGCCAGAGTTCGGGCAGAATTGACAAGAAGTGTAGAGGAAAGAGTAGAGTTTGTGTTGAAATTGAAAAGGAAATATGACCAAGAAGTCACAGGCTTGAAGGAAAAGGTGGCCACACTCGAGAACGAAATGGCCAAACAAGCAAAAAGGTTCAAGGCAGAAAGGGAACAATGCTATACCATGATGGCTCAGTTCGAGGAAGACTTGCAACAACTACAAGAAAAGAATCATAAGGACGCCCAAGTTCTAGGGGCTAGGTCTCAACAGATCGGGCGCTTACTCCAGGAAAAGGGCATTATCAGGCAGAGGGTTAGAGAAATTGCGGATTATATTGTCACAAAATGCCAAGAGTGTGAAGATATGACCCGGACTACCTTCTTCGCAGCGGTAATGATTTTCGTCCACAAGATAATGGATGACCTGTGCCGCCTGTAGCAAGACATGACACGCAGGCCCGTGGCGAGACCGAATGATGTCCCGCGGGCCCCTGGAGCAGTAGAAGCACTTATTTATTCTTGATGTCCTTTTCGAGTCTGTATTTCATTTTCTTGTTGCAGTCTTGTTTGAGCCTACTTTAAGTTTTTTGTAGTTTTTAAATTTCCAAGAAAGTATGTCGGAGTCTTTTGTAGTTTTAAATTTCCAAAAAACGTTTGTAATGAATGAAAACTGGAAGTTTTATCTAATGAATGAAAATTTGAAAATGTTTATTTTCTTTTGTATTTATTCCTTGAACTATGTGATGATATGATTCATGTGGCATCGTGATACGTAAGTAATCTTCATAGGATTCGATCATAACCTTAAAAAAATAAAATAATAATTATAATTAAAAAAAAAGAGAGAAAGTTCAAGGTTGAGAAACAAAGGCGGGATGAAACATTCAACCGATACAAAATATTTAGAAAGCATTTAAATGCCTAGGTGCATTGCATACCCCTAACGTGTGATTCCATATGTGCTAAATGCCTCAATCTAACGTTTTTATGGTTCGCTCTTAAGGTGTTGTTTTTAGGTGGTTGGTTTTTGCGGTAATCTGGCTTCACACCCATACTTCACCAGATCAAAAGGGAATGTCGAAAATGACATCTGAAAGTCACCTGCCAATCATCAACTCCTCCGAGAATAACCCAAGCTCGGTCATACCGACATCTGAGTCAGCCACGACTGAAGAAAATAGAATTCTGCATTGCCGCATGCTGGAAATGTGGGATGCCTGGTATAATGGTAGGGAATCACCCAGCACCATCCCCGATTTTCCCGAGTTGGTTCCCTGAACAGGCGGAACCTCCAACATACCTATCAATTACCCAGCTACCCCATTCGGCTACCCGACTATGTCAGCTCATTTCACCGGAATGCCTTCTGAGGTCCGCCCCCAGGAACTATTTTCCGGTGTATCCTCCAACATTTTTACCGCACCACCTACCTCTGCCACATCGCCGTCAATAGTAGCTGGACCAAACTTCGAGCCGTCGGCCTTCACCTTTCAAACACCGCCGTTCCATCTGGACGCAACTCATGTTACTCCAAACTCATACCCTCAACAACCTCGGCATGAAGCCGCCGTGGGACAAGACAAAAGGAACCCCGAGCTGGAAGAGATGGCTCAAAAAATGAAAAGCATTGGGCAGAGTCTAAAAAATATACAGGGATTGAGTGGTCAGAAAAGTGTTTCTTATGCCGACTTGTGCATGTTCCCACATGTTCACCTGCCTCTCGGGTTTAAAACCCCCAAGTTTGAGAAATATGATGGACACGGGGATCCCATTGCTCATCTAAAAAGATATTGAAACCGGCTGAGGGGAGCAGGCAGAAAGGAAGAGCTTTTAATGGCGTACTTCGGGTAGAGCTTGGTCGGGATTGTGTCTAGGTGGTACATGGACCAAGATATATCCCACTGGCATATATGGGACGACTTGGCTCCCCTTTGTCAGACAATTTCAATACAACGTAGACATAGCACCAGACATGAATTCTTTGTCCAACCTCAAGAAAAAACCATCAGAAAGCTTCAGGGAATACGCTATTAAGTGGCGTGAGCAAGCTGCCAGAGTAAAACCTCCGATGGACGAGACAGAAATGGTCAGCATTTTCTTACAAGCTCAGGAGGCCGACTACTTCCAGAATATGATGTCCGCTATGGGCAAGCCATTTGCGGAAGCGATAAAAATCGGAGAGATGGTTGAAAACGGTCTGAAAACTGGTCGCATTCTAAGCCAATCCGCCATAAGGGCAATTTTCCAGGCAATCCAGAGCGAGTCAAGAAGTGCAGCCAATAGGAAGAAGAAAGAGGAATCAGCAATGATGGCCTCCAATATAAGAAACTCCCAGCAGCACCGAGACAATTTTTTCAATGCCCCACGTCATTTCTACCCCCACCAAGATGTGGTGTATGCCGTAATGCCTCAACCTTATCCAATAATAAATGAACAACAACAATATAAACAAATCGAGCCCCACCACCCAGAAACAACCCTCCTCGCCGAGCTCAGTATAATCCTCGCCCTCCACAAAAAAATCCCCGGGAACCACCCAGAAGGACCAACTTTACACCAATTGGCGAATCATACTCTAGATTTTTCCCGAAGTTGGTCCATATGGGCCTGTTACAGCCTGTACCCCAAAACAGGCAAAACCCAGAATCCCCTTCTCACCGGCCAAGTACTCGATGTGCCTATCACTCAGGGGCCGAGGGACACGATACTGAGGGTTACTAGACCCTCAAGCGGGTAGTTGAGAGCTTAATAGAACAAAAGAAGGTGGTATTAAGGGACAAAGAAGCTCCCAACGTAAGCAATAACCTGTTGCCTGCTCACAATAACGAGCCAATTATTGGCATGATTTGTGAAGACCGAGAATTTGATCTGGCTTTGAAAACTATCATCGCCATTACTGATGTAGAGAAGAAACCCAAAGCGACACCAAAGCAAGCTAAGGAGGAGAATAAAGGTAACTCCGCTCTTCCAGCCACAAGAGAGGTTGAAACAAAGACAGGGACATGGCCTTCTAAAGATGCCGTTCTTTATGTTCCCAGGGCACCCAGGAAGGAACAGTTTGTGCTAAGCCCTCCCAAAAGATTGCAACACAACAAGACTATGTCTAATGTCCCGGAAATATACATACCAAAAGGGACTTATATGGCGCGGGGGACGATAATTTCACCAAGGTAAGGGTTTCAAGCTACTCCCGATGATGAAAAATGGGCTTACCAACGTAAGAAAGATGGTTGGGTATTGCCTCAGCCACTCACGTGCATCACCGAATCATTCGTCAAGCCAAAATACGTAAAGGAAGAGGAGGAGGCTTTCACGGCCGAAGAAATTGAAGAAATCTACGGATCAATGAGACAGATGTTGTGTGAGGCTCATATGGTCCAACCAGAAGAAGGCTCAAGCACTGCTAAAGTGCAATATATGGGGCCTGACACCAAGCTCCAAAACTGGAAGGCTACTCCATTCCCAGTCAGGCGGGAGTCCCGGTAGTTCATCCTTGCCATCCTTATGCACTTCAAGTTATTCCAGGGTGTAACTCGAGTGTTTTTAGTTTATTCCCTTTTTAAAATTCTGATGTAAACCCTCCTATGTTCAAAATTCAATGAAATGAAATTAATATTTCATAGTCCACAATTCTCTTTATTCGTCCTAATATATTTGCTATTTTTTTTCTCTTATCTCTCTTTTCAGTTCTAATAATGCGGACTTAAATAACATGACATGCTTGCGGACTTTACGCCCAGATCTTGACTCGTCGTCTAACCAAGAAATAATGAATCAAGAACCAAAATATGATGAAGATGAGGCTTTTAGGGAAATAAATCGAGAATTGGAACAATTCGAGAATAATCCTAAGCCAAAGTTAAATGAAACCAAACCGGTTGATTTGGGTAATTCAGAAGAAGTCCGAGAAACCATGATAAGTATCTATGCTGATGAAAGGACTAGGAATGCTTTGATCCAACTTCTATTCGAATTCAAAGATGTGTTTGCCTGGTCCTATGATGATATGCCTGGACTGAGTTTTGATTTGGTGGTGCACAAATTGCCAACCTACCCCGATTATCCGCTTGTCCAACAAAAAATAGAGAAAATTTAAAACAGACATGAGTGACAAGATCAAAGAATAAGTCACTAAATAGTTAAGATCAGGAGCAATCCGAGTGGTCCAATACACCACGTGGTTGGCTAATGTTGTCCCGGTACCTAAGAAAGACGGGAAAATTCGAGTGTGTGTCGACTATCGAGATTTGAATAAAGAAATCCCCAAGGATAACTTTACATTGCCAAACATTCACATCCTGGTTGACAACTGTGCCAAACATGAGATACAGTCTTTTGCAGATTGTTACGCTGGGTATCACCAAGTTTTGATGGATGAAGAAGATGCAGAGAAAACGGCCTTCACCACACCTTGGGGTACTTACTGTTATCAGGTCATGCCATTCGGCCTAAATAATGCCGGGGAAACCTATATGAGAGCAATGACCGCCATTTTTCATGACATGATGCACCAAGAGATTGAGGTATACGTGGATGATGCCATTATTAAATCTAGGACGCAAGACGACCATGTGCAGCATCTGAGAAAATTCTTCGAACGTCTGCGTAAGTATGACTTAAAATTGAATCAAGCCAAATGTGCTTTCGGAGTTCCGTCTGGGAAATTGTGGGGTTTTATAGTCAGTCGACGGGGTATAGAACTGGATCCGACAAAGATAAAGTCTATTCGGGATTTGCCCCCTCTGAGAACCAAGAAAGAGGTCATGAGTTTGCTGGGTAGGTTGAATTACATCAGCAGGTTCATTGCTCAGTTAACCTCCACGTATGAGCCTATATTCAAGTTGTTGAATAAAGATGCAGCAATTAAATGGACGAATGAGTGCCAAGAAGCTTTCGACAAAATCAAAGAGTATCTGTCGAATCCGCCAGTGTTGGTCCCACCCGAACCTGGAAGACCTCTGTTCTTGTATTTGACGGTGTTGGAAAACACTTTTGGGTGAATTCTCGGGCAACATGATGTGACCGGGAAGAAGGAACATGCTATATACTACCCGAGCGAAAAATTCACAAGCTATGAAGCCAAGTACACTTTGTTGGAAAGAACTTGTTGCGCCTTGACTTGGGTTGCTCAGAAGCTCCGGCATTACTTGTTGGCTTACACCTCCTACCCCATCACCAGGCTGGATCCTTTGAAGTAAATATTCCAAAAGCCAATGCCCACCGGGAGATTAGCAAAGTGGCAAATCCTGCTCACCGAGTTCGAGATAGTCTATGTCACCCGCACGGCGATGAAAGCTCAAGCCTTGGCGGATCACCTGGCTGAAAATCCTATCGATGACGAATATCAACCTTTAAGTACTTACTTTCCGGACGAGGAAGTAAACTCAATCGAGGTAATCCCAGAAAACACCAATACTTGGAAAATGTTCTTTGAGGGAGCTGTAAATGCAAAAGGTGTTGGGATCGGGGCAATTTGGATTTTGACCACGGGACATGTCACGACCTAAAATCTATGAGTCGTGATGGCGCCGGACACCACTGTCAGGCAAGCCAACCCCTTAATTAGCTGAAATAACTTTTCGATTTTTGAAATTTATGAAACATATTTTCTTTCACTTTATTACATATCAACCAAATAAAAACCTGTTAGCTAAAAACAAGGGTTTGAATATTACACCATAACAAATATAACCAAACACATCCCAACAGACTCCAGAACCTGGTGTCACAAGTACATGAGCAATTTCTAAGAATTTATACAACCATCACAAAGCCTGTCCGGAATACAAATTGGACATGGGAATATAAACTGAAACTAAACACAGTCCGAGGGAGACTCCGTCAGCTGCGGATCGCCTTCGGATGATGCAGTTCGCCTAAGTCTCCAAATCCTCCAATCGCTATGAAAGTACCTGTGCAATAAAAATGCACAGCAAGTGTAGCATGAGTACAAAAACAACGTGTACTCAGTTAGTCGCCCGCCTAACCTTAGAGAGGTAGTGTCGAGAGGTCGAATTAGACATTCACTAGGGTCCAAATATATAGTATATGACAGAATATGGTGTAATACAGTAGACATGTAAGACAGTGAGCAACGAATACGTATCAAGTACAGAAATCCATGTAACTACCGAGAATAAACCACAAAGTACACTTTCCCTTTTCCCAAATACATGTCAGGCCAATATCAATAAAACCGTACCAAATAGTCATGCGCACACAAGGATAAGAAAACCGGCCGGAGTCGAAGGAATATCTAATCACTGAATAGGCGCAAAGCTTCCCCCGCTCGCGAATTATACCTGTGACTCGGGTGCTGACACATTTATACCAAATTACCATAAAGCTTCCCGCGATCACAAATCATACATGCGATTCGAGCGCTGACACACTTATACTGAATATTATAAAGCTTCCCCCGCTCACGAATCATACCTGCGACTCGGGTGCTGATACATTTCCACACATTAAATCTGTATTTTATCAAGAAAATAGTTTCTCAGGAAAGTGGTAAAATCCTTATTAAAAGAAACATAAAATATAGGTTTTTAAATCATTTGTTTTTGAAACTCATTTGTCAAGTTTAATGACATTCCACGATACAACCTAGTCCAGGTACACAAATATCCATAGAGAGATAAATTCTCTTTTTAGAAGATTAACAAGATGAACTCTAGTTTTCTTTTAGACATTCAATTACGTCTTCGATTATATTAGCAATTTTAATATTATAGGCAGGATTAAAGGTATAACACGTAAGGCATGCTAGTGGGTCCTAGACTACCCGGACATGACATACTAGTAGCTACGCACGGACTCCCGTCACCTCGTGGGTATGTAGCCCCCGAAGATAATAGCATTTATTGAATTAATTCACCTAGGGGGACGATTCCCCCTAACAAAGTTAGAAAGGAGACTTACCTCGCTCCGAAATTCCAACACCGGCTTCCAAGCCCTTCCGATGACTCCAACAGGCGCACAACGCTCCGAAACTACAACATAACGATAAACCAATGAAAATTCATCCTAATACTCACAAAAAATTCAGATTATATACTTTCCCAACCCCGCTCGGAGAAATAACCAAAATGCCCTCAGGCCCACACGCCCGGAAATCCGAAATTCTCGAGGATACATTCTACCCATAGCCCTACTAGTTCAATCATGCAGTTTACTCTACATTCCACACTCAAATTCGTGGCTAAATTCCAAATTTACCTTCTCTAGGTTTTTCTTCAAAAACCTCAATTTTTCCCACAATTTCCATATCAAATTTATGTAATGATCTTGTATTTAACTTGGAAATGAGAAGGAATCACTTACCTCTTGATGCTTGGTGAAAATATCCCTTTGAAATCCTCCAAACTCGCCCCAACCAAATGAAAAATGTGAGAGAAATGGCACAAACCCGACTTTAAAACATTCTTCCCAGGCCTCTTTCGCACCTGCGATCGAATGGTCGCTCCTGCGGCTCCGCACCTACGGAAATTCCATCGCAGGTGCGGCTCTGACTTGACCGAGAAAATTCCCGCTCCTGCGATCCCCTCTTCGCACCTGCGATTCTGCAGGTGCGACCAAACTCCCGCACCTGCGGTCCCCTCAGCTCCAGCCCCAAATCTCTCACCTGCGGCCAAAGCCTCGCAGGTGCGGTTACACCAGATGACAACAAGCTTCAGCCCTTTTTCCAACTTCAACTTTGATCCGTTAACCACCCGGAATCCACCTGAGGCCCCCAGGACTCCGTCCAATCATACCAACCTATCCCAAAACATAACACGAACTTGCTCGAAGCCTCAAATCACATCAAACAACATTGAAACGACGAATCGCTCTACAATCCAAATCTTTAAGAACTTGAAATTACAAACTTCCACATTCGATGACGAAACCCGTCAAATCACCTTCGATTGACCCCAAATTTTTGCACACAAGTCATATTCAACATTACAGACCTGCTACAACTCCCGGTATCGCATTTCGATAACGATATCAAAATTTCCACTTCCGGTCGAATTATTCAAAAACCTTCAAATTTCTTCTTTAGCCAAATGACCCCAAAATGACCTACGGACATCCAAATGCACCTCCGATCGCGCTCCCAATTCCAGAATCACCAAACGAAGTTATTCCCAGACTTGGAATCCCAAACGGACATCACCCTCACTAATATGCACTTCAAGCCCAAATTTATGAAATTCTTAAAAAATGCTAACTCCCACAATATACGCCGAAATGCTCCCTGGTTATTCAAAACCCGATCCGAACATACGCCCAAGTCCGAAATCTTCATACGAACCTGCTGGAACCTTCAAATCCTGATTCAGAGGTCGTTTACTCAAAATTCCAATCTTAGTTGATTTCTCCAACTTAAGGCTTCTGAAATGAGAATTTTCTTTCCAAATCAATTCTAAACTTCCTGAAATTCAATTCAGACCACGCCCACGGGTCATAATACCTGAAACGAAGTTGCTCACAACTTCAAACAGTTGAACGACGTGCTAGAGCTCAAAATGACCGGTCGGGTCGTTACATTCTCCCCCTCTTAAACAGATGTTCGTCCTCGAACGTGCTAAGAACTGCTCTGGAGTTATCTGAAATCACTGTTTAACATTTCGAGCAGTTGCCCGTGCTACCACAACCTATTCGAGCACTCTAGCTTGATCCAATCTGGAGATTTCTTCTTTATCCATATAATAAGCTCAGAATTCATTCAAACACCTGAAATTTTTCTAGCCCGGCTTAGTTCCAATATATAAGCACTGCATCAACTAGCACACGATATACCATATCATAATTGCATACCCTTGCTGAATCGGTACCATGCACCGCATAACTCATCATCTGACCACAATGAGGCTCCCCGAACCTTAATAGCCAAGGCCACAAATCTGATGCTCCCAATGCAGCTCATAACAAATATACATACACCCTGCTATAATGCTGACGGTACCACTACAATGGAGGAAATGTGCAGAAATTCATGCTCAACTGCAGAGTTAACAAATCCTTGAATACCTCATCTTCACTAGAATCATCACTTCATTATGAACCTGAATAATGGTATTTGCTCTTTAATATACACTTCACATAACCTCATCGCACTGATCCCTGATCCGATAATCTCGTCTCACCCAGTATGTACTGCTTAGACAACAAATCACCCCAAACATGGGCAACAACCTCACATAATACCACATCGCGCCAATAGACCATAACTCGAACATGATAATAAGAAATGACTCAGGACGGAACTTTTCAGCTCACACAACTAATATGAAATCTTACCAGAAAATAGGAAATAAAACACAAGAAAATAAATACATTTTAACCCTTCTCATCATCACACTGTTGCGGCGTGCAACCTGATCCAAATAACATACCCGTGGCGGCGTGCCACCCGATCCCATCATAAAGCTCACATAAGGAAATATACACAGAGCTGAATCGCAGACTATTACAAATTACTGAATATCGATCACAAGCACGCTAAGTGCATAATACCATCCTAGGGAGACTGATAGAGCCGTATGCAACAAAACTCAAGAACAAGTGAGGTGCGATATATATACACACTCTGGATCTCAAGATCTATCCTGCTCATATAACATCCACACTACGTGGGACCTCAACACATAAGAAATTATCATATCCATTTCACAACTCACACAGCACAATCACAATAACACATAAATTTGACGAAGACGGAACAACACCCATTTTTCTAATAGATTTCCATGAAAAGCGGTCTACTGAAAGGAACATGCCTAGCTCATACGGAGTCCATAATCATATTTAAATCCATCCACAAACATCGAGCCACCTTGATCGCACAACCTAAGCTAATAGATTTTGCATTGGTTCATATTAACCCAACTTCTCTCATAATACACGAGAACAACCATCATCACCGGGACTAACACCCCATAGTCCATAATCAACTGAACCGAACGCCCTTCAGGCGTAAATTCTTAATTAAGCAATATTGCACTTCTTTATACTCAGTCAAATCTGAAATCCATCAAGTGACTATTTGTCATACTTTATACAGTCCTTTCGCGGTCATGATTCCACGACCTTCCACCCAAGGCAACAAGTCTGCCCATCCATAACACTGACCACACTAAGGCCGCAAAACACATCAAGAACCCATGACCAGGGTACAAAGCCTCCTTCACTGAATATCAATCTCAGGTGACACTGAAGATAACACCACCTTACTCTGAACTTTCAAATCACTTTTCCTGATCTTCCGAGCACATGACATCCTTATGAACATCGGACCTAAATATCGATTCTTACTCCCAGTTACATACTGCTTCCCGCACCTAACTTACCAACATGAGGTAGCGCAAGAATTCCATCAAAACTTCCGAACCGCCAATAGGGTGAACACTTCATCATATAGAAACTTTTTACTTGACTCAATTCAAGAGTAACATCTCAACACACGAGTGAATTCCCATTATCACCCAATCATGCAAATTCTTAAGTAGTAGTCTATACCACCATAACCCTACCGGGGTCCGCCTACACATGACTAGCCATAACACTCAAATGCTCCCACATGAGATCCGTTACGACGGTCGACAAGCCCCACACACACCGGCAATAACCACATGCATAACTAATTCACATCAAAGGAACCGATCACTGCCGCAAATGTGCCGTTTCAACCATGGCTAATCAATCTATCTTCTTTTAATCATCTTCAATTGCCTCAGGAATAAAAACAACTTCCTTCAACCCATAGCAAACTCAACCCTCACTCATCCTGAGTGACCTTGATTCATGAGACTATGCTGCCCAAATCCCGCAACCCGTCTCATACCCTTCTGTTAATCTTTTCTTCAATCCGGAGTCTGTTTCTCTCACTCCTCCAATATTATCCTGCATGCTGAAACATATCATAGAACATTCCAACCATCCTCCTTTTTCTCAGAGATTACTCTGCAAAAGCTCGATTCTCGATCATATTGTTGCCTGAAATCCTTAAACGCCGCATTCTTAACTTTTGAACTCACTAGGACCATTATTGAGAGTCACCCACTCTGATTGGCCCTGAATACAATCAACTCCAAGGCTCTTCTAGCACAGGAACACCCCTTTCAAGGAAACACGTGACTGAGTCACTATCCTTACAACTCGCCCATGCCTTAAGCATAAATCCTGAATCTTCCAAAAGCCTAACCCTAGCTAGACAGGGCTAACTTTTGCACATATTCATCAAATCCCACGCACAATCACCATTTTACTCCTTTCCTTTAGCTGAAATTACTTGCCAACACGCCGACAATCTACGACCCTATTCGAAGACAACCTTACGACCCAACTGCAGATGGTGGGACTCCCCCACTTTGCGACTGCTCGACTTCTGCTTCTTACATATGGCCTCTTAGAAATGGAACCACCGCCTAGCCTTACTTCAGGACCGTTCTCTGTAGCTCTCAAACCAGCAGATCACCACGACTTCACGCTCTCTGAAGATCATCTTTATATAGCTGCCTTCAACAACACTTATCCGGTACTGAACCACCGCACCTCACGATCCCTGCCAACCGTATTCTTCAACACTTCTTCTCGATACTCTGACCCCACGCAATCGAAGAAATGATAGCACCACCGAGCTGAAACACAGCTACTGAGCTGAAACAACATATTATTCCTCTGCAGGGCCATAAAAACATCCACGACCAATTACACATGGAAGCATCTCGAATTACATTCGTAGCACCATTCTCATTACTCAAATTCCTGATCCATAGCAAGCACTTCGCGACGCGTAAGATTGAGTAGGAATGAACATATGCATAAGCCTCAAAGGAATCAACTCGCACGATGAAGAATCAAGAAGGGAAGTACTCTTAACATCCCTATAGCCTCTCGAAGATAAGTACAAACGTCTCCGTACCGATCCGCAAGACTCTACTAGACTTGATCATGACTCGTGAGACCTACGGGAACCTAGAGCTCTGATACCATTTTGTCACGATCCAAAATCTATGAGTCGTGATGGCACCAGACACCACTGTTAGGCAAGCCAACCCCTTAATTAGTTGAAATAACTTTCCGGTTTTTGACATTTATGAAAAATATTTCCTTTCCCTTTATTACATATCAACCAAATAAAAACATGTTAGTTAAAATCAAGGATTTGAATACTAAACCATAACAAATATAACCCAACACATCCCAATAGACTCCAGAACCTGGTGTCACAAGTACATGAGCAATTTCTAAGAATTTATACAACCATCATAAAGCCTGTCCGGAATACAAATTGGACATGGGAATA
Source organism: Nicotiana paniculata (assembly GCA_005239505.1). Classification (NCBI taxonomy): domain Eukaryota; kingdom Viridiplantae; phylum Streptophyta; class Magnoliopsida; order Solanales; family Solanaceae; genus Nicotiana; species Nicotiana paniculata. The sequence continues at coordinate 9,094 of ML303519.1, read as the reverse complement.
TAAACTTAAAGTAAACACAGTGCGAGGGAGACTCCGTCAGCTGCGGATCATCTCCAAATGATTCACCTCGCCTAAGTCTCCAAATCCTCCAATCGCTATGAAAGTACCTATTCAATAAAAATGCACAACAAGTGTAGCATGAGTACAAAAACAACGTGTACTCAGTAAGTCGCCCGCCTAACCTTAGAGAGGTAGTGACGAGAGGTCGAACTAGACACTCACTAGGGTCCAACAATATAATATATGATAGAATATGGTAAAAGTAGACATGTAAGATAGTGAGCAACGAATACGTATAATGTACAGAAATCCAGGTAACTACCGAGAATAAACAACAAAGTACACTTTCCTTTTTCCCAAATAAATGTCAATCCAATATCAATAAAACCGTAACAAATAGTCATGCGCACACAAGGATAAGACAACCGACCGAAATCGAAGCAATATCTAATCACTGAATAGGCGTAAAGCTTCCCCCGCTCGCGAATCATACCTGCGACTCGGGTGCTGACACATTTATACCAAATTACCGTAAAGCTTCCCTCGATCGCGAATCATACATGCGATTCGAGTGCTGACACACTTATACTGAATATTATAAAGCTTCCCCCGCTCGCGAATCATACCTGCGACTCGGGTGCTGACACATTTCCACACATTAAATCTGTATTTTATCAAGAAAATAGTTTTCTCAGGAAAGTGGTAAAATCCTTAAAAACATGAAATATAGGTTTTTAAATAATTTGTTTTGGAAACTCATTTGTCAAGTTTAATGACATTCCACGATACAACCTAGTCCAGGTACACAAATATCCATAGTGAGATAAATTCTCTTTTTAGAAGATTAACAAGATGAACTCTAGTTTTCTTTTAGATATTCAATTCCTTCTTCGATTATATTAGCAGTTTTAATATTACAGGCAGGATTAAAGGTATAACACGTAAGACATGCTAGTGGGTCCTAGACTACCCGGACATGACATAATAGTAGCTACGCACAGACTCCTGTCACCTCGTGCATATGTAGCTCCCGAATATAATAGCATGTATTGAATTAATTCACCTAGGGGGACAATTCCCCCTCACAAAGTTAGAAACGAGACTTACCTGGCTCCGAAATTCCAACACCGGCTTTCAAGCCCTTCCGATGACTCCAACGGACGCACAACTCTCCGAAACTACCACATAACGGCAAAGCAATGAAAATTCATCCTAATACTCACAACAAATTCAGATTATATAGTTTCCCAACACCGCTTGGAGAAATGACCAAAATGTCCACGGGCCCACGCGCCCGGAAATCTAAAATTCTCGAGGATACATTCTACCCATAGCCCTACTAGTTCAATAATCCAAAATCGCCCCAACGAAATGAAAAATGTGAGAGAAATGGCACAAACCCGACTTTAAAACATTCTGCCCAGGCCTCTTTCGCACCTGCGATCCAATGGCCGCTACTGCGGCTCCGCACCTGCGGAAATTCCATCGCAGGTGCGGCTCTTACTTGACCCAGCAAATTCCCGCTTCTGCGATCCCCTCTTCGCACCTGCAATTTCGCAGGTGCGATCAAACTCCCGCACCTGCGGTCCCCTCAGCTCTAGCCCCAAATGTCGCACCTGCGGCGCCCTTAGCCACACTTGTGGCTCCGCACCTGCGGCTAAAGCCTTGCAGGTGCGGTTACACCAGATGACAGCATGCTTCAGCCCTTTTTCCAACTTCAACTTTGATCCGTTAACAACCCGGAATCCACCCGAGGCCCCCGGGACCCTGTCCAATCATACCAACGAATCCCAAAACATAACACGGACTTGATCGAAGCCTCAAATCACATCAAACAACATTGAAACGACGAATCGCTCTCCAATCCAAATCTTTAAGAACTTGAAATTCCAAACTTCCACATTCGATGCTGAAACCCGTCAAATCACCTCCGATTGACCCCAAATTTTTGCACACAAGTCATATTCAACATTACGGACCTGCTTCAACTCTCGGAATCGCATTCCGACCACGATATCAAAATTTCAACTTCCGATCGAATTCTTCAAAAACCTTCAAATTTCTATCTTTAGCCAAATAACCCCTAAATGACATATGGACATCCAAATGCACCTCTGATCGCGCTCCCAATTCCATAATCACCATACGGAGCTATTCCCAGACTCAGAATCCCAAACGGACATCACCCTCACTGATATGCACTTCAAGCCCAAATTTACGAAATTCTTTAAAAATACTAACTCCCACAATATACGCCGAAATGCTCCCGGGTAATCCAAAACCCGATCCGAACATACGCCCAAGTAAAAATCTTCATACGAACCTGCTGGAACCTTCAAATCCTGATTCGGAGGTCGTTTACTCAAAATTTCAATCTTAGTTGTTTTCTCCAACTTAAGGCTTCCGAAATGAGAATTTTCTTTCCAAATCAATTCTAAACTTCCTGAAATTCAATTTCCGACCACGCCCACGGGTCATAATACCTGAAACAAAGTTGCTCACGACTTCAAACCGCTGAACGATGCGCTAGATCTCAAAATGACCTATCAGGTCATTACATGACAACACTATCCAGCCACCGCCCGTCTCCGTTTCTTCTGTACAAACAACGCTGCTGAATATGAAGCCTGCATAATGGGCATGAACATGGAAATTGACATGGATGTAGAGGAGTTATTGATCATGGGAGATTCTGACTTGATCATCAAGAAAGCTCAGTGGGAGTGGGAAACTCGAGATGTTAAGCTTCTTCCACATAGAAAACATGTGGAGGATCTTGGAAAATGATTCAACGCCGTCGAATTCGGGTATATTCCTCGATGCCACAACGAGTTAGCTGATGCACTAGCTACCTTAGCTGCAATGCTACCATATCCGGGCAATGTCCATATTGACCCGCTAGAGATCCAAATCCAGGAAAGACATGGTTATTGTAACACGGTTGAAATAGATCCCGATGTCTAACCATGGTATCATGATATAAAAAGGTTCTTAAAAAAACAAAAGAATACCCAGAGAAAACCAACGGGGACCAAAGGAGAACCATCAGAAGGCTCGCCAGCAGTTTCTTCCTAAGTGGGGAAGTGTTTTATAAAAGGACCCCCGATTTGAATATATTAAGGTGTGTGAATGCCAAAGAAGCCGAAAAGATTATGAATGAGGTACACTCAGGAGTATGCAGTCCCCATATGAACGGATATGTCCTCGCCAAGAAAATCCTGCGGGTGGGAGATTACTGGATGACTATGGAGAAAGATTGTTCAGCTTTGTCTGGAAGTGCCATCAGTGCCAAATACATGGCGACTTGATCTATGCGCCGCCTTCAGAGTTACACCCCATGTCATCACCATGGCCATTCATTGACTGGGGAATGGATGTCATTGGGCTGATCGAGCCGAGAGCCTCGAATGGGCAAAAATTTATCTTTGTTGCTATCGACTATTTCACAAAATGGGTCGAGGCAGTCACGTTCAAAGCCGTCAGTAAGAAAGAAGTGGTGGATTTTGTGCATTCCAACATTATCTGTCGCTTTGGCATTCAGAAGACCATCATCACTGATAATGCTACAAATCTCAATAGGCATTTGATGAGGGAGGTATGTGAACAATTTCAAATAAAACACCGTAACTCCACCCCTTACCAGCCCAAAGCCAATGGCGTTATTGAAGCAGCAAATAAAAACATCAAGAAAATCCTCAGAAAAATGATTCAAAGTTCTAGACAATGGCACGATAAATTGCCTTTTGCATTATTGGGATATCGCACGACCGTGCGCACATCGATTGCAGCTACACCTTATCTATTGGTTTACGGCACTGAAGCCGTAATACCTGCAGAAGTTGAAATTCCCTCCCTTCGGATCATTGTCGAAGCTGAAATTGAAGATGATGAGTGGGTCAAAACCCGGCTAGAACAATTAACTCTGATTGATGAGAAAAGAAAGGTTGCAGTTTGTCACAGACATTTTTACCAACAAAGAATGGCCCACGCTTATAACAAGAAAGTGCGACCTAGGAAATTTGAAGTAGGGCAACTTGTCCTGAGACGTATCCTCCCACACCATGAAGAGGCGAAAGGAAAATTCGCCCCAAATTGGAAATGTCCATACATTATAAGGAAACTACTACCAAAACGAGCATTGTACTTAAGGGACATCGAAGGAGACGACCCCGAAACGGCTGTCAATGCAGACGCAGTCAAAAGGTACTACGTAAAACCTTTTCATGATGTTGGTTTTCCCGATCAAAATGATGAAGGCTTCCATTCACGCTACCCCAAACACTATCGACTTTTGTAAACCCTTTTGAGCCGGTTACTTTTCTTTGATTAACCTCTTTGGGAATCTGAAAGTGTTATTATTCTAAAAACAAAAACAAAAAAAAAACCATAAAAAAAAAACCAAAAATGTTTCCCTGAACTACGTTTGACTTGATTCCAAAAGGATACGTAGGCAGTCTCTCCCTGGGGTTCAGTCACACCAAAATAAAAATCCAAATTTTCCCAAAAGTGAAACTGGGGTAGAAGTTATAATGGTTCGGTGATGTGTCGCCTGAAAGGTTCCAAAGTTGTAATTCAACACAAATTCTTTTCACCAAAAACCCTGTTAAAGTCCTTCCGATCAATCGGCAAAGATGTCCAAAATTGGAGGATATAGTTGTTTGGATCCAAATACAAGAAAATGAGATAAATTAAAATGAGAGTCTTATCGGTGAAAACCCACACGGGCACCGTGAGTCGACGGTAAAAGGAGAAATGAGAGAGGTTAGTTGGCGAAAACCCGCAAAGGGCGCCATTGACCGAAAAGGATAATGGTTCACTGATATGGACACAGTCCAGGGCAAGATCTTCTCAATCTCGAGAAATAATAGTTGTGATGAATTTCTGAGAGTCAGACGGTTTACACGGATCACGCAACCAGTCCAAGAGGCATGTCATGTTCATTGAAGTCCGCATGCACTCCAGATAAGTCCTTCTTTCCTTTCCCCGAAAGGGACACCTCTTGTTTAAATTCATTGTCCATTTTGTCATTTATTTTTCTTTGAATCCCTTTTGGTATAACTCTATTCTGAAACTAAGGCAAAGAAAGGATGGCAAGACTGATTTACAGGGCTCTCATTTGACACGGGCTAATATGCAAAAGTCACCCAACCTCGTCAGAGGCATCGAGTCGACCTCGACTGGACATAGAGGCCGATGCTTCAAACTCAAAACCCTTGAAAGAGAAAAATCAAATTGAAGTGACTTAAAGGCGAATGAAGTTGAAAATTTGAGTCCCACGTGGCTAACCATCTCGGCAAAAATTGAAAAGCCGAAGTACTCCCAATGCTTTGAAGTAGAAATGAAAAGCCAATGAAGGCGAAATAAAGTCCGAGAGGTTAAGTCCCACACGACTAGCCGTTGCAGCAAATATAAGGAGCCTGAATCTTATCGACGCTCCGAAAATCCAAAAAGAAAAACAAGTGAAAGGCCTACAAAGGCAAAAGAAAGTATTAGGTCCCACGTGACCGATCACCATGATAAAATCTGGAAAAGACAGGGTCCCCGGGTGTAGAAATGAAACCCAATCCCGAGCAAGCAAGCAAGCGGTTGAGATCTTCGTCAAAGGGCCGAGATCAAGCATTTGAAATAATCAAGGCCACAAAATCAACCATCATTTCAACTAACAAATTGTGTTTTGTGGAAAATACGAAACAGGTGCAACTCGAAAGCAACCGTGCAACAAGCAGGTGCAACTCGAAAGCAATCGTGTAACAAGCAGGTGCAACCAAAAGAAATTGCGCAAGGGCTATAAGGAGCTCTGCAGCATTGACTCCAAAAAAGGGAAGTTTCCTCCAAAAAATCCTTTCCCGCATGCATGAAAAAGATAATAAAAAAAATAATAATAAAAAAAAAGAAGGAAGAAATGAAGTTGAAAATTATTCAAACCTAAAGTAGCATAGGGTCCCCAATCCCTAGCCAAACCTTTTCCAACCAAGGACATTCCATTCCTTAGTTAATGCTAACATAGGGTCCCACTCCGTAGCAGACACCAGCATAACCTGGTGATCTTTTCTTTCCTGACAACATCATAACTTGTTGGTCATTTCCAGACACTGGCATAACCCAGTGATCTCTTTTTTCAGGCAACAACATAACCTGTTGACCTTTCCAGACACCAGCATAACCTGGTGATCTTTTTTTCCTGACAACAGCATAACCTGTTGATCATTTCTAGACACTAGCATAACCCAGTGATCTCTTATTCAGGAAACAGCATAACCTGTTGACCTTTTCAGACACCAGCATAACCTGGTGATCTTTTTTCCTGACAACAGCATAACATGTTGATGATTTCCAGAAACTGGCATAACCCAGTGATCTCTTTTTCAGGCAATAGCATAACCTGTTGACCTTTCCAGACACCGGCATAACCTGGTGATCTTTTGTTTTCCTGACAATGGCATAACCTGTTGATCATTTCCAGACACTGGCATAACCCAGTGATCTCTTTTTCAGGAAACAACATAACCTGTTGACATTTCAAGACACCAGCGTAACCTAGTGTTCTTTTCTTTTCCAGACACTGGCATAACCCAGTGATCTCTTCTTCTGGGCAACAATATAACCTGTTGACCTTCCCACACCATCATAACCTGGTGATCTTTCCTTTTCCTGACAACAGCATAACCTGTTGATGATCTCCATACACTGGCATAACCTAGTGATCCCCCCAGGCAACAACATAACTTGTTGACCTTTCCAGACACCAGCATAACTTGGTGATCTTTTCTTCTCCAGACACTGGTATAACCCAGTGATCTATTTTCCCCAGGCAACAACATAACCTGTTGACCTTTCCAGACACCAGCATAACCTGGTGATCTCTTCTTTTCCTGATAACGGCATAACCCGTTGATCAATTTCCGACACTGGCATAACCCAGTGATCTCCTTTTCCCGGCAACAGCATAACCTGTTGAACTTTCCAGACACCAGCATAACCTGGTGATCTCTTTTCTTGACAACGGCATAACCCGTTGATCCTCCCCCAGACACCGGCATAACCTGGTGATCTTTCTTGATGACAGCATAACCTGTCAATCTTTTCCAACATAGGGTCTCCAATCCCTAGTTGATTTTATTTTTAGACATAGGGTCTCCACTCCCTAGTCTTCTTTCCAACATAGGGTCTCCAATCCCTAGTTTATTTTATTTTTAGACATAGGGTCTCCACTCCCTAGTCTTCTTTCCAACATAAGGTCTCCAATCCCTAGTAGATTTTATTTTTAGACATAGGGTCTCCACTCCCTAGTTTTCTTTCCAACATAGGGTCTCCACTCCCTAGTTGATTTTACCTTTAGGCATAGGGTATCCACTCGCTAGTCTACAATAACTCTGGGTGCACCATTCCCGGCTTTTCATTACTTTCAATAATAAAGTAGCATAGATTTTATTACAGTAACTCGCGAAGTTTTCCTGGTGAAAACTGGGGCAGAAAATTTCGTTCGTTTGTTTTTGATTTTGCGCAGACTACAATTTGGGACAATGGATTCAAGATGACCAAAAGAAGACGTCTCAATTCAGAATAAAAGAAAAGAAGAAAAGAAAAGAGTTGAACCCCGAAGTACAGAAGCGGAAAAGATGTGGACTGCTCGAGACAGATTGAAGTCACAAGCTATGCATGTCCATTCTTGATCCGAAAAGCTGAAGAAGATTGAACCAGCACCTACAACTAACAAGCATCAAGGTCCAGATCGAGTATGTATAAAAGCAGCCAAGACTCAAGATCAGGATTCAGAAGACTAATAGATAGGAATCTTGTAACTCATAGTTGATAGGTCTAGTTTAATATTTTTCATTTTTTTTGCTACTTTGGTGTAATAAGGAGCTCAGCAGCAGTAACAGCAGCAACCACAGTGAAACCACAGTTACCCAGTAGTCCCAGCTACCAAAACCTCCAGAACTACACTGACCTGATTCTTTTATAGCCAAAGATATGTAGGTAACCTTTGAAGCAGGGTTCGGTCAAAATTTTCGAAAACACTTCACAAAGGAGTATGCGAATGGGTAAAGTCGTTCATGACTGTTCACTTTGTCTTTACCCGAAAACTCTTCGTGTTTTCGGGCAAAGAGGGGAAGCTGTGAGCACTTGATTTATCACCCACCATATACTCCTACAATAATTCAACACAATAAATTAATTTTACAAATTTTGTTGATTTTTAGTGATTAATTGTGAATTTTTTGCATTTGCATATTTATAACTCATCTTTTAAAATTATTAAAATTACATCACTATTATCAAGGAATTATGAATTTATTATTTATAATTAATTGAATTAAATAATAGACAAATGATGGTTATTTGATGTAATGTAGTTTTGACAACTAATTACTAAATTAATCATTTTTATCCAATAAATCATAGATTTAATTAGGAGTATAAAATTAAGTGTTTTATTCTTAATTAATCTATGATTAGATGAAACAAGGTCAAATTAATTATTACATTTTTTAGATTTAATTAGGTTTGGTTTCAATTAAATTAATTGGGATTAATTAACTATAAAGTATTAATTAGGACCTGGGCTAACTTGCCCAGGCCCAAACAATTGTCTTTACACTACCTAAATGACTCAGGCCCAATCCATCACCCGGCCAGCCCCCCTACTACGCTAAACGACCCCGTTTTGTTTAATGAAACGATCCCAGTTGTTGATCTATTTTGATCTAACGGCTGGGAACTCAAGAGTATTTTAATATTTAAGTGTCCTAAGCTACCCCCATACCCCTCATTTCACCCTAAGCCTAACACCCACACACAACGTCTCTCTCGTCTGTCTCTCTAACCCCTCACAGCCTCGCCGTCTCCCACCTTCCTCCGCCGACCGAAAATCGCCCACCGGCGGCGGAGCTCCACCAATCGACCCCAAAATTTCACCAGTTAACCTCCTTCACCCCCTTAAACCCGTCCCACCATTGATTTCCCCAAAAGATCATCCAATGTTGAGTAATTTCAAACCTGAAAATGGTCAAAACCCTAAAACCTTTTGAAGACGATTACAAGCGGCTCTGTGACTCAAACTCACCACCCTCACTGGTACCCCCCCCCCCCC
>ML303517.1:890-91882 GCA_005239505.1 Nicotiana paniculata | reverse complement strand
TCATCTCCTAATTTCTCTTCTGGAGTATCATAGCCGCTTTCCTTTTTCCACATTGCATGAGCCTACAGATTTGCAGTCAATTCTCTCCTAAATGTAAGAGCCTGCCTTTGATTGAAATTCATGACATCTTCTCTCTTCAACCGCATATCCATGAACTTAAGAGTATATGTACCACAATCAACACTACAAAAATACGTGAAACAAGAATTGAAGAATAGTTAACTCAAGAAGAAAAAATAATAAACATAAGATGCACCGTTGAAAGATATGCCAAACACGTACTTGTTACCCTGTAGGGGTGTCTTCATCCACATAATTTGAAATTTATCCATACAATTTTCTGCCCAACTCTTATTGAGTGATGCAAAGTCCAAGCATTTGAGACAGTGTGGGATCAACCGGGCATAAATTTCGACATGTTTAAACGCACTTTCATATTGTAGATTTTTTAAGGAATCATACACATATGTAATTTTCTCTTTAAAGCTCAGAATTCCAAAAAAGTAGTGCGTTGATGTATGCTTCCCTGTTGGCGGAAGTCGAAATGGAAAAAATACTTTTTCAGCACATGCCCATGAGATCCCACAATAGAGGTCAGTGCCTCTTACATAGTTGGACACCATTTCACCAGTTGATTGATCATCAATCCAAGTATACTCTGTAAGTTCCTGAAAGACCACTTCCTCTTCTTCTTTAGATGTCATCTTTCTCTTTGATTTACTTTTTGACTTTTCCCTCATTTTTAATTTTTTTTTCTTTTCGTCAGCTGTAGGATGAACAATACCTAGCTTAGTCATATACTGATCAAAAAGTAAATCTGTTATTGCACATCTTGATTTTGAATAACTTGGAAGGTGATAGCAATTTTTTTCGCAAGAAATATATGCCCACTTCAATATGCTGCAAATGCAATAGAACAACAAAAAAAAAATTATAAGTATGAATTCAGCATATAAGTATGAAAATTTGAAAAAATGCAGTACAACTAGAAACTACAAACTGCATGACAAAAACTTAAGCATATTGAGTTTTAAGTTCTAGGAAATAATCTATAAAAGCTGCAACATGTTTGATTTAAAAAGTTTAGAAAAAAAAATAGAGACTGCATGTCAAAACTTCAGCATAAATGCTGAAGTTGTGAACTTCATTTTCCAAAACTTCAGCATAAACAAGTTGGAGTTTTCGTTTTAATTTCTAAACTTCAGCACTAAAAATATGCTTAAGTTATGTCCTACTCTCTATACTATAGAAATAAGCTGAAGTTATGTCCTGGTTTCTATACTATAAAAATAACCTGAGATTTTGAGAAATACAGTTGAAAACTAAATCAAAAAAACAAACTTAATAACTTACTTCATCCAAAATATCAGAGTTAGGATCCATAAGCTCGGTAAAGAACGACTTTGGAATGGGCATTCTAGCTAATCTGAATGGATTGGAATCATATTCACTATCATCCTTCTTCAACCAGTCATTAAATCTTCCAATAATTCCACTGTCTCGACTAACATAATGGAAGGGACACCTTCGTGTAATCTTTCCTTCTTTCCAATCTTGCCCCCTTCGCTTTTGTTTAGGAACAACATAAGGAGATTTCAACCAAATACTCTCCAAACGAATCCTTTTCTCCTTTTTAACTGCTTTTCTTTTTGGTTGCTCTTCCTGCTGTTCCGTCACAACTAACTGTTGCATTTCAGCAGCAAGGGAAGAATCCACAGCCATGCTAGCACCTGCTTCACCAACTCCCTTCTGTTCCGTCACAGCTAACTGCTGTTGTTCAGCAGCAGGGGAAAATTCCATAGTCCCTTCTGTACTACCCATTGAAAATGAACATATGTTGAAGTTGGGAATATCACTGGTGTCCCTCATAACATTAGGAGACATGGAAATCTTCCTTCTTTTAGGATTTGGAAGAAGTTGTGATGCATCAGATGATATCTGCAAAAGCAAGGAAAATATATACATAAATACAACTGATACAAAACACACATTAGGCAAAACAAAACAACTTGTAATCGAATTGTAAAAAATAACTACCTGGTCTAAGTGCACAAATGGTGTTTGAACATATCCACTTCCACTAGGGTTAAATATGCCTATATCTTCATGCAAAAAAAAAAAATTTAAATAATACTGACTAAATTTTATAAAATAATACAAACACAATTCACACTTGTTTGTGAGCTAACAGGTGTGAATAGATGTATTTCTCCTTTTTCATATAGCCGAAGAATCTCACCAATTTCTTTTGAAGCCGCATCCAATCCTTCTAAATAATAATCAAAAAACATACCAAAAAAAATACCTTGGATCAAATTTAATAAATTCATGATCTATAGAATACCTTGACATTTGTCTTGCACTGTGGTTTCCTGCACGTTTTTGTCGATATCAGCAGCTCCAAGTTCATCCAATTGTGCAGCAACATCAAGGAGCATTTGAGTATTCTCTGAAAGAATTTTATCAACTCTATCTTCATTAAATTCAGCATCATCAGAGAGTTTTTCAGTTGTATTAACTTCCACTGCATGTTCATAAAGAGGGGGAACGGATAAATGACCTATATATATAGAAAAATTTTATACCTGTACTATGAATTTCCTGTGTCGCTTCACCTAGCAAAGCGATTTCAGCGTAAATAGCAAGTGCGTCTGTAAACGGATTACCTCTCTCAATATTGGTACACACATCACTAAATCTCCGTTGTTCAGTACCAACAGGTGCATGATCTCCATCACCACTTGGTGCATCTCCTTCATAATCAACACCTTGATCATCTACACCTTTCTTGCTTCCAACATTCACAATTGATAAATGTTCATCAACTACATCTTTGCTCGGTCGATCAATGTTGGGATGTTCGTTGTTAAATTGTTGTTCAACACGTTGATCTCCTTCAACATCCACTCTCACATGAGTAACATTTTCATGCGCTTCATCATGAGCAGCATTAATATCCGATAGATTCTCAAATGAGTAATTCATCCTATCATATTGTCGAGACTTCATAATGGAGCCATCATCTGTTCCATTTGATTTATCGACAATCTTGAACAACTCTTGAAACTTCTCATCAAAATTCCTAGAAAAAAATTACTAACAATGACTAATCTAAATAACATTAGCACAGAAAAAAAAGAGTTCTCTATAAATTAGCTTACCTTGACTTTTCCAAAAACTTCATCAACATTAGCAGATCGCTCATCCTCTTTAAATTGAGCAACAACTTCTTTCGCAATTATTTTCCTTTATGCTTCTGCATGTCTTTTAACCTCACTCGTTACCCTCTAGTATAAAGACACAAAACAAAACTTCAGGTAAAAAAGAATGCTGAAGTTCATCACAAAGAGAAACAAAACTTAAGCTACTATTATACTGAAATTCGGGAAAAACAGAACAAAGCTTCAGCTACTAGAATGCTGAAGTTCAGGAAAAACAAAACAAAACTTCAGCTACTAGAGTGCTGAAGTTCAAGAAAAACAGAACAAAACTTCAGTAACTAGAATGCTGAAGTTCAGGAAAAACAAAACAAAACTTCAGCTACTAGAGTGCTGAAGTTCAAGAAAAACAGAACAAAACTTCAGTAACTAGAATGCTGAAGTTCAGAAAAAACAGAACAATACTTCACCTACTAAACTGCTGAAGTTCATCACAAAAAGAACAAAAACATAAGCTACTAGAATGCTGAAGTTCAGGAAAAACAGAACAAAACTTCAGATACTAAAATGCTGAAGTTCAGCACAAACAAAACAAAACTTCAGCTTAAAACATGCTGTAGTTTTACAAAAAACACACAAAAATAAAAATAAAAATTCAGCACAAAACTTACAGAACATATTGTATTGACTAATTCATTGTCAAACGTCGTTGTAGAACGGTTAGAACGACTCTGGGTACGAGGTGATTCTGTAGTTGAAGTTCGACGGGTTTCTTTTGACCGACTCCGACTACGTGGTGATTCACCAGTTGAAGGAACCACATTAACTACCCTTGAACGAATCCGGCTGCATGACAATTGTCCAATCAAAGACATTAAATTCAATTCCTCTTCTGTAGGAATTATATCCAATACCTTAAATTTCCGATATTCCTGGTTAATACAAAAAAAGTACATTATGAAAATAAAATCAAAGTAATACATCAACATATTAACAAAACTACAAAAAATAAAAAAATAAATGTTCACTTACATAATGATTACTGAAATATTTCTCAAGTTCTTTATATTTAGGCTCTCCCACACATACATAACGTAACATCCTGGGAAGCTGAGGAGAATCAAGGTACTCGTCGTCTTTAATATACCTCTTCCGAAGATCGGGGAAATGCTCATAGAACCAAACACACAACGGATATGGAAATCCACCAACAATATACTTAGTTGAATGTTCGTTGGATTGGTTATCCAATGCATGTTTCATTGACGTAATGAGCTTCTTATAAGAGACATTACCCCAAGGATAATCAGCACAAACATTATCATCTTCAACAATCGCTGCATAATCCTCTAGCACCGTTGATACATTCTTTTTACCAAATAAAACAGACTCCACAACAAGAATTTTCATAAGCTTAACATCATCTTCATCACTCTCGCATACATGTTTGAAATTTGCATCATCCTTCTGAATTTCATTACGGGACATAAAATCTCGAATGTCCTTCAAAGTCACACCCTTAGACTTACCAAAATATCGTTTCAAAATCGTGCTCTCTCGTTTAGATGGTTTTTCAACATTATGTGCGGTGATCCTCAAACCGCACATAATGTGAAAGTCTTCAAGGGTGAACGATACATTATGCCCAAAAATCTTGAAACTAATGGAGTCTCGATCATTGGTGAATATTCGAGAAAGACACAAGCAATGAACCAACTTCATCCTGCATTTCAAGTTCTCTATAGCCAAAATATACCGAAAAGTACCATTAGTTAGCTTATCTTCTTGTGCAGGAGTCAAGAAAGTTTTGATTAAACTCTTCAAACCGTGGTTACCCGTCCAGTAAGCACGACAGTTAAACCAATCTCGAAACTTAAAATATCTTTCCCCTGCTCTTGTAGGAGGAACAATACGGAGTGAAGGACCTTTTGATTGTGTACGATTTTTAGATGCTTTAGTTGCTGGAGGATTTGAAGATGCTGTAGGATTTGTAGAAGCCATCTGTTGAAAGAAAGTAAAAGATATCAGTTAAAAATATCAGCTCAAAGAAGACAAACTTAGCAAATATAAAACAAAAAACTTCAGCTCCCAATATGTTGAAGGGTCACCAAAAATAAAATAAAAACTCCAGCTCCCTAGATGCTGAAGTTTCACCAAAACAAAGCACAAACTTCAGCTCCAAAACAAAAACAAGCTGAAGTTCACCAGTTACAAAACACGAAACTTCAGCTCCCACTTTCATAAAAATATAACACCAATAATTAAACAAAAAAAAAATTCAGCTCCAGCTTTCAAAAAAATATAACAAAAAACACAAACAAAATTCAGCTCCCTAGCTAAAGAATTTATAGAAATGTTTATTCAAAACAGACACACGCGTTCAAAAACTTCAGCATATTACCAAAACAAAACAAAAACTTAAGCTCCCAATATGCTGAAGTTCACCAAAACAAAACTTCAGCTCCTAAACAAAAACAAGTTGCAGTTAACCAATTACAAAACAAAAAAATCTTAGCAAAGCACAAATTTAACACCAATAATTAAACACAAAAAAACCAAAAAAATATCAGCTCCATAAAATTAAGGTATACATGACAAAAATCACTATAGAACTAACCCCTAACAACCTATCGAACATGAATATCACAAAAAAACAAACAAAATCCTATAGAACATGACTATCACAAAAAAACAATACCCAGAAATTAAAGCGTAAAGGTACTGCAACGTACCTGTGATTATACGTAATATTGTTGGCGAACAAACAGTTGAAAAATCAAAAAATAATGACGATCATAAAAGCGAAGAACGGGAGAGAGAGAGAGAAAGAGAGTATTTGCAGAGTAGAGGAATGTGGTTTACTTGAAGAGAAAGTAGGCTTGTAGTAAAAAGGGTAAAATTATCTTTTCGAAAGGCTTTTAATTAAAAAAATGGGTATCGGGTGCAAACATAAAAATAAAACGGCTACAGGTTAAAAAGGGGCGCCTAAATAAGGCGCCCTGTGCAATTTTTACGACATCTATGATAGGTCTTTTAAGGTTGATTGATAGGAATGGCCCCACAAGGTTGTTGTTGACTGGATGTCCCTAAAATTCAAAATATTAAAAGAAGGGATTGTTATACAAATAGTCTATCAGATTCAATACTTTTCTTAGTTTACCAGATTTAGGATACGCACTTTGCGCGTGTCTCTGTATCCATAGGCATACAATTTAAAAAATTACGTAAATATCATTAAAGAATATGTTGGAGTTATTGAACATATATATCAAAGAAAAATATACGTTCCTAAAAATGGGGAATATTAACATAGTCTATTCAATAGAGCCGTGCCTTTTAATAATTGAATATAAAATGTTGTTGTAAATTAAATCAAAATATATATTTTGTCTATATCATGTTTGTGTCTTCTCAAATGAATTTGAGAATAACTTTTCAAAATAAATCAGAAATTTTTTAAATCTTCAAGGGTTATATGTTTTTACTGAAACTAAAAAGAAAATACGATAACTTGTGAAATTAAACTGATAAAATTACAAATTGGAATATAATTTAAGATGAATATATTGAATAATGATTGAGGACTTTCATGAACAAACTTTTTTCTTTTATTGAATTAGCTATATAGGATCAATATTCAAAAAGTTCAGAAGCTTACACTTTATTTTATTACTCAAACACAGTTTTTAAAAAATATGTAAGTTTCTTACAAACAATTACTCATTGATATAGGAAACACGTGCAAGAAATATAAGTTCCCAAAAAGCTACAAATTAGTTTCAAACTTTTTCCTACTCGAACAATATTTTATTCTCTTATCAATTTGTGTAATATTTATAAACTACATGTCTTTAAATAGAGCCGTGTCTTTTAATAATTGAATACGACATATAGTTNACATATAGCTCTTGAAGATTTTAAAAAAAATAATTTTTTTTTCAAAAGTTATTCTCAAGTTCATTTGAGAAGACACAAATAGAGTATACACTATATATATATATATATATATATAGTGTATACTCTATTTGTGTCTTCTCAAATGAACTTGAGAATAACTTTTGAAAAAAAAATTATTTTTTTTAAAATCTTCAAGAGCTATATGTTTTTACTGAAACAAAAAGAAAATACGATAACTTGTGAAATTTAACCGATAAAATTATAAATTGGAATATAATTTAAGATGAATATATTGAATAATGATTGAGGACTTTTACGAACAAACTTTTTTCTTTTATTGAGTTAGCTATATAGGATCATTATTCAATAATTTCATAAGCTTACACTTTATTTTATTACTCAAACACAATTTTAAAAATATGTAAGTTTCTTACAAAAAATTACTCATTGAAATGGGAAATACGCGCAAAAAATATAAGTTCCTAAAAAGCTACAAATTAGTTTCAAACTATTGTCCTACTCGAACAATATATTATTCTATTTATCAATTTGTGTAATCTTTAAAAATAATATTTAATAATTAGAATAAATATTTAGTTACGGTAGAAAACCTCTTACTTTTAATAGTAACAATATGTAAAAACATCTAGTTAGAATTAAATTGATGGATTCTTCAATCCATTGTTCTCCATTATTCTTTCATTCTGTCACGACTCAAAACTAACCCTGTTGTGATGGCCTATCTTGGTACTAGGAAAGCAGACACATTTTTTCAAAACACATCGATATTTCATTTAAAAGATAAGTCATAGCTTTTCATAATAGAATCTTCATAAAAGAGTTCAACTCAAAATAAAATGCGGAAAATATAGTCCGACATTGGGGTGTCACTATGTCATGAGCATCTAAACCAGATTAGAATCAGAGTTTACGACGTTCTACCAAATACCAAAAACAGAAAGAAAAGATAACAATAGAGGAGAGTCAAGGACTGCGGACGTCGACAACTACCTCGTATGTCTCCGACAACCACAAGTGCGCGGACTCAACGATCTCTACGAACGGTCTCACCTGGATCTGCACACAAGGTGCAGGGAGTAAGTGAGTACTTCCAACTCAGTAAGTAACAGAATTAAATAAGGAACTGAGAAAACAAAGCCGAGCTACACAAAATATTGTTCTTTTCAGTAATTTCAGTAAGGAAATTAGGCACGCTTTTCAAACCGGTGTTTTAAAATCAGAATGTTTCGAGCTCAAGTGAAATGGTATAAGTCCTCCAAAATATCACAACATCAACGACTAGCAACAATAAATAAAAGCAAGTACAGCCTCACAGGTCTACTGTCTCTCATCTATCTCGACAACTCAATCACTCGGCTATCAGCCTCAATACGCACAATCAAGGTACCTGCGCTCACTGGGGGTGTTCAGACATGGAGGGGCTCCTACAACCCAAGCTCTATATTGTTGCAGCGTGCAACTCGACCCAATACTGCTGCGGCATGCAGCTCGATCCATATATTATTGCAGCGTGCAGCCCGATCCAAGTACCGCTTCAGCGTGCAACTCGATCCGATAACATGGCCCTAAGGCTTGTTGCGGCGTGCAACCCGATCCAACATTACTGCAGCACGCAGTCCGATCCAACATATCTCACACAATTATCAACCCGACACTCAGGCCCTATATCAGTCACTAGCCTCTCCAGCCTCGCAATTATCACAATAACAACCCAAACAAAGAATGTAACAAGTATTAATCAAATCATGAGAGAGAGCTGAGATAAAATGCATAAGCAAACAATGATTAAGTACAAGACAACAATTTAGCAGTCAATACGACCAGTTCACGATTCCAAACAATGTTTTCATATAACCTAAGCATGATTTCTAACATGTAAGACATCCAATAACTCGAAAACAAGAATGAACAGGTAATAATCAATGGGCTATCTGACTTTACAGTCGCCCGGGATGGACCAAGTCTTAATCCCACAGGGTGCACGGGCATGCGCGTTACCTCTAAATATCCATATCATATGAATTTCTCGGGGGTTTCATATCCTCAAGTCCAGATTTAAGATCGTTACTTACCTCAATCCGAACAAATCCCTACTCCGCAATGCTCTTGCCTCTCGATTCGGCCTCCAAATGCTCCGAATCTAGTCACAACCAGTACAATACTATTACAATATGTTAAAGGAAGCAATTCCTTAAGAAAGACTACTAAATTAGACTCAAACCCCGAAATTGGCTCAAACCTGGCCCCCGAGCCCACGTCTCAAAATCCGACAAAAGTCACAAAATTTAAAAACCCATTCATTCACGAGTCTAACCTTACGAAATTTATCAAAATCCGATTTGGTCCCTCAAATCCTCAAATTACACTCTCCAAAATCCCAAGCCCTAACCCCTTATTTCACTTCAAAAATCCTACTAATTAGGTGGGAAATTAACGGGAAAATACCATAGCTAATGATAATAGAGCTCAAGTAACTTACCTCAGTGATTATCCTTGAAACCCCTTAATAAATCACCCCAAAAGCTCAATAGTCCGAGTTGAAAATGGTGGAAATGAGCAAAAATCACGAAGTTTTCTATTGATAGGTTCTGCCCAGGCTTTTTGCACCTGCAGCCCAAAATGCGCACCTGCGACGTCGCTTTTGTGAAACAATCTCCACATCTGTGAAAATCACTTAAGTCCCCCAGGGCCCGCACCTGCACATGTGGACGCACTTCTGCGGCCCTTTCTTCGCTTCTACGAAACCAGCTTCACTTCACTACTCCGCATCTACGCAGCCCTTCTCGCATCTACCGGCAGATGCACACTTCCCTTCGCACCTGCATTTACCCCAGGCCAGCCCCAGCTTCGTATCTGCGCCAATCCCACCACACTTGCGGCAATACCCTCGCAGGTGCAATTACACCAACTACAGGCCAACTTCAGCAATTCTCCAAACTTCAAACTTGATCCGTTAACCACCCAAAACACATCCGAGGACCTCGGACCTCAACCAACCATACCAACAAGTCATATATCAACATACGAACTTAGTCGAACCTTCGAATCACTCAAAACAACATCAAAACACCAATTTACCCTCGGATTCAAGCCTAAGAACTTTTAAACTTCCAATTTTCGCAAACAACGCCGAAACCACCAAACCACGTCCGAATGACCTCAAATTTTACACATACGTCATGACACCACGAACCTACTCCAACTTCCGGAAATCTATTCCGACCCCGATATCAAATTTTTCACTGCCGACCAAAATTGCCAAATTTCCAACTTTCGCCAATTCAAGCCTAATTCCACTACGGACCTCCATATCACATTCCGGACGCGCTTCTAAGTCCAAAATCACATAGCGGAGCACATGGAACCATAAAAATTTAAATTCGAGATTGTTTACATACAACCCAACATCCGGTTGACTTTTCCAACGTAAGCTTCTAAATTAGAGACTAAGTGTCTCAACTCACCCCGATACCACTCCGAACCGAAACCAACTAACCCGGTATATCATAATATAGCTAAAGAGCACAAAAGGAAGCAGAAATGGGGGAAATGGGGCTATAACTCTCGAAACGACCGGCCAAATCATTACATCTTCCCCCTCTTAAACAAACTTTCGTCCTCGAACGGGTCTAGAAACATACCTGGAGTCTCAAATAGGTGTGGATATCTGCCCTGCATCTCCCCGGTCTCCCAGGTAGCCTCCTCCACAGGCTGACCTCTCCACTGCACCTTCACTGAAGCTATATCCTTTGACCTCAACTTTCGAACCTGCCGATCCAAAATGGCTACCGACTCCACATCATAAGTCATATCACCCTCCAACTGAACCGTGCTGAAGTGCAAAACATGGGACGGATCGCCAGCATACTTCCGGAGCATGGAACACGTGAAATAACGGATGCACACTCGACAAACTGGGCGGCAAGGCAAGCTTATAAGCCACATCCCTTATCCTCCGAAGCACCTCAAAAGTCCCAATGAACCGAGGGCTCAACTTTCACCTCTTCCCAAACCTTATAACACCCTTCATGGGTCATACCTTCAGCAAAACCTTCTCCCCAACCATAAAAGACAAATCACGAACCTTCCTGTCCGCATAGCTCTTCTGCCTAGACTGTGCTGTGAGAAGCCTCTCCTGAATCAATTTCACCTTGTCTAATGCATCTTGGACCAAGTCTATACCCAAGAGCCTAGCCTCACCCGGCTCAAACCATCCTACTGGATATCTACATCTCCTCCCATATAAAGCCTCGTACGTAGCCATCTGAATACTCGACTGATAACTGTTGTTATATGCAAACTCCACGAGCGGCAAAAACTGGTCCCATGAACCCCAAGGTCAATGACACAAACTCATAACATGTCCTCCAATATCTGAATAGTGCGTTCGGAATATCTGTCCATCTGAGGGTGAAAGGTTGTGCTCAACTCAACCTGAGTACCCAACCCTCACTGTACGACCCTCCAAAACTGCAGTGTAAACTGAGTACCTCTATCTGAAATGATGGAAACTGGGACACCATGCAGGCGAACAACCTCTTGGATATAAATCTCAGCCAACCTCTCTGAAGTGTAAGTAGTACCAACTGGAATGAAGTGCGCGGACTTGGTCAGCCGATCAACAATAACCCAAATAGCATCGAACTTCCTCAAAGACCGTAGGAGCCCAACTACAAAGTCCATGATGATACGCTCCCGCTTCCACTCCGGGATCTATAATCTTTGAAGAAAGCCACCCGGTCTCTGATGCTCATACTTAACCTGCTGACAGCTGAGACACCGAGCCACAAACCCAACTATATCCTTCTTCATCCTCCTCCACCAATAGTGTTGTCTCAAATCCTGGTACATCTTCGCGGCACTTGGATGGATGGAATACCGCAAGCTATGGGCCTCCTCAAGAATCAACTCCCGGATCCCATCTACATTAAGCGCACATATCCGTCCATGCATCCTCAACACGCTGTCATCACCAATAGTCACATCCCTAGCATCACCTCGTCGAACCCTGTCCTGAAGAACGAGCAGGTGGGGGTTATCATACTGACGCTCCCTAATACGATCATAAAGAGAAGACCTAGATACTATGCAAGCCAATACCCGACTCGGCTCCAAAATATCCAATCTAAAAAGCTGGCCCGCTAAGGCCTGAACATCTGATGCCAATGGTCTCTCTGCAGTTGGGAGATATGCTAAACTCCCCAAACTCTCCGCCCGACGACTCAAAGCATCGGCCACCACATTGGCCTTCCCCGAATGGTACAAAATAGTGATATCATAGTCCTTAAGAAGCTCTAACCATCTCTGCTGACGCAAATTGAGATACTTCTGCTTTAACAGATGTTGCAAACTCCGGTGATCAGTATAGATATCACAATGAACCCATACAAATAATGACGCAAAATATTCAAGGCGTGAACAATGGATGCTAACTCAAGATCATCGACAGGATAATTCTTCTCATGGTCTTCAACTGGCGCGAGACATAGGAAATCACCCTACCCTCCTCCATTAGAATACATCCAATACCTATCCTCCAGGAATCATAATACACGGTGTAAGAACCTGAAGCTGATGGCAGAACTAACACTGGAGTTGTGGTCAAGGAAATCTTGAGCTTCTGAAAGATCTCCTCACACTCGTTCGACCACCTGAATGGAGCACCCTTTTGGGTCAATTTGGTCAAGGACGATGCAATAGATGAAAATTCCTCCACAAAGGGACGGTAATATCCCGCCAAACCAAGAAAGCTCCTATTCTTCGTGGATGAGGACGGTCTAGGCCAACTCTGCAACGCCTCTATCTTCTTTGGATCCACCTGAATCCCCTCACTGGACACCACGTGCCCCAAGAATTCTATAGAACCGAGCCAAAACTCACACTTGGAGAACTTTGCATAAAGCTTCTCCTCCCTCAATCTCTGTAACACAATCCTTAAATGCTGAGCATGCTCCTCCTGGCTACGAGATACACCAGTATGGCATCAATGAATACAATAACGAATGGGTCCAAATAAGGCTGGAATACACTGTTCATCAGCTGCATGAGCGTTGCTGGGGCATTGGTTAACCCAAAAGACATCACCAAGAACTCATAATGGCCATAACGAGTCCTGAAAGCTATCTTAAGAATATCCGAATCCCGAATCTTCAGCTAGTGATAATCGGACAGTCAAATAAATCATCAATACGGGGAAATGGATACTTGTTCTTGACTGTGACCTTGTTCAACTTCCTGTAATCAATGTACATACTCATAGAACCATCCTTCTTCTTCACAAATACAACAGTGCACCCCAAGGTGACACACTAAGCCGAATAAACCCCTTATCAAAGAGTTCCTGAATCTGTTCTTTCAACTCCGCCGATGCCATACGATACGGTGGAATAGAAATGGGATGAGTTCCCGGCACCAAATC
Source organism: Nicotiana paniculata (assembly GCA_005239505.1). Lineage (NCBI taxonomy): Eukaryota > Viridiplantae > Streptophyta > Magnoliopsida > Solanales > Solanaceae > Nicotiana > Nicotiana paniculata. The sequence continues at coordinate 78,388 of ML303517.1, read as the reverse complement.
AATAACAAAGTCAACAGGTGCGAAGTGAAACCGCAGAACTGGACCAGGATCCGCAGGCACGCACTCGCAAGTGTATCCTCTTCATCGCAGATGCGGACTCATCCCCTTTAGTTATTTTCGTACCTGCAAGGGAAATTCTACAGGTGCGGTATCGCATATGCGACTAGTGGTCCGTAGATGCAAAATCCCTAGGCAGAAAAGGCTAAGTTCGAGGGTTTGAATTTATTTTCCATTGTTGGACCTAGAGAGCTCGAATTGAGGCAAAATTTCGAGGATTTTTCAGAGTTAGTTTTGGGGTAATAATTCCTAACTCGCTTTTGGTTATATTCCATTAATCTATAGTTGATTTCATCATGTAATTAAGGAATTTGGATGTGAAATTGGGGGGAAATGTTGGAAGTTCTTCAACTAAGATTTTGAGTTTTGATTGAGATTTTGAGATCGGGTTAGGATAATTTTGGTACGAATGAGATCGTGAGTGAATTGGTGTTCATATTTTGTAACTTTTACGCGATTCCGAGACGTGGTCCCTGATCGACTTTTTGGGGTGATTTTCTAATTTCTTATTTTAGCTTTGATTTCATTAATTATACTAGTTTCTTATAGTTATATTTATGGTATGTAATTAATTTTGTCTAGATTTGGGCCATTCGAAGTCAGATATTCGTGGAAAAAGCATTGCTACCGATTGATTGAGCTTGGTTCGAGGTAAGTGTCTTGCCTAACCTTGTGTGGGGGAAATTCCCTTAGGATTTGGTACTGTTATGATATGTGAGCGATGTGTACACGAGGTGACGAGTGCGTATACGGGCTATTTATTGTAAAACCTGATTTTTACTAAGTAATAACCCGTTTTCATTTTAATTGAGTTATACTAGCATGTGTAGTAATCTTGTTAGCCTAGAATAGCATGTCTATGTGTCTTAATTGTTTATATGAACTCTGTGCAACATCTTTAGTGGATTCCTGCTCTTTTTCTTGACTTGTACTTAGTCTAAACTGTAGGTTTTTCTTGTTGTAATTGTTGTCTCTATTGTTTGAGCCGTGTCTTTACTTTGGTACGACGAGATGGTATCCCGGGAGATCCCCTGCATATTTACTTTCGGACTACAAGGTGGTATCCCTAGAGATCCCCTTGCACATTTAATTTTGAGACTACGAGGCGGTACCTTGGGAGTTCTCCCTGTATATTTACTTTGAGACTACGAGGCGGTACCTCAGAAGTTCTCCTTGCATATTTATTTTGGGATTACGAGACGGTATCTCGGGAGATCCCTTGTTGTTTACCCCTGTGTGTTGTACTGTTATTTTTTTGTGTTTCCTTTTGTTAAATTCTAGTCTTATTATTCTGTATATTCTCCTGCCTTATTTAAATATTTACCAGTGGGCCTGACCTAACCTCATCACTACTCGACCGAGGTTAGGCTTTACACTAACAAGGTACCATTATGGTGTACTCATGCTACTCTTCTGCACATGTTTTCGTGTGCAGATCCAGGTACCTCCTACCATCCTCGCTTTTAGTTGCATACTCGTTGCTCCTCCAGTGACTTCAAAGTACATCTGCCAGCGTTCGATACCTCGGAGTCCCCCTTTATCTCTTTGTTTTGTTCTTCCTTTAATTCTTCTAGATACTGACGTGTAGAATAGTTAGACGAATTCTTAGAAGCTTGTGACTTATGATGTTCCGGGTCTTGGGAAAATTCTCTGTATATTTCGAGAGTTGGTTATTGTGTATGCCGAGTGACATTGCTATCAGTTATTAAATTACCTGTTGTATTTATGCTTTCATTTTTATTGTTTCCACAAATGTTAGGCTTACCTAGTCGTAGAGACTAGGTGCCATCACGACCTCTCACAGAGGGAAGATTGGGTCGTTACAAGTTGGTATTAGAGACCTAGGTTCATTGGTGTCGTGAGTCACAAGCCGGTTTACTAGAGTCTCGTGGATCGGTATGAAGATGTATGTACTTATCTTCGAGAGGCTATTTTTTAGGAAAATATTACACTTCTTTGATTCCTTGTCGTGCGTAAATTGTTGGCTTCAAAATTCTAAACTTTTATATTCTATTCTTTCTCACAGATGGTAAGGAACCGCACAGGCAAATCTAATAACCAGGCACTCGTTCCCCCTGCTAGAGCCGCGAGAGGAGGGAGCCGGGGTAGAGGCCGAGGACGTCCACGTGGTGCAGCAAGAGCACCCGCGCGAGCTGCTACAGATGAACCCCCAGTAGCTCTAGCTGGAGATCAGGCACCTGAGGTACTTGTTGCAACACCAGCTCTTCAGGAGACTTTAGCCAGTTCATGAGCATGTTCAGCACCTTAGCTCAAGATGGATTGATTCCACTCGCTCCTGCCACATCTCAAGTCGGGGAGGGGCACAGACTCCCGCAGCCCTTACCCCTGAGCAGTTGGTTCAGGTCGACCAGATCCCAGAGTTCACACCGATGCAGCCGGTAGCTCCGATCCAGCATGAGGCTAGGACAACAACTTTTGAGGCGGAGCAGCTCAAAATGGAGAGGTACAAGAATGCGATGAACCAAAAGGTCATCCCGTGTAATTTTAGCTAAATCGGTATTCCGAGACCATGAAAGCCTCCTTTTATCTCACCTCGATATGCGTGCGCAGCCCGGGCGTGTAGCCGGGAAGCCATTTAGTGGAAAATTGATTAAATGATGATTTTACATTAATTATTTGAGTAAAGTTGACTTTAGCCAACATTTTTGGTAAACGGACCCAGAAAATATGGGACTTGGGCGTATGCCCGGAATCAAATTTCGAGGTCCCAAGTCCGAGAAATGAATTTTTGAAGAAAATTGTTTTTTGAAAAATATAAAGGTTTTTGAAAATGACATTTGATGTGAAACCTGTGATGCCGGGCTCGTATTATGGTTCCGGAGCCCGGAACGGGTTCAATATGTTTTATATGTGTTATCTGTGAAATTTGGTAAGAAACGGACTTAGTTTGACGTGATTCGGATCTAAAATGGAAAATTTAGAAGTTTTGGAAGTTTAAAGGAATTTCATTGATTTTGAGGTTTAACTTGATGTTTATGATGTTATTTCGGTGTTTTGATTACTTGAATAAGTCTGTAGGATGTTTTTGAAGTTGTGTGTATATTTGGTTTGGAGCCCCGAGGGCTCGGGTGTGTTTCGAATAGGTGTCGGGGTGTTTTGAACTTAAAATTTCTGGTGTTTTGGTCAGCTCCTAGTTTCTGGTGAATTGCTCTATGCGATCGCATAGGTATAGTTGCGATCGCACAACTTTGTGAAGGGGGAGTAGTCAGGTACAGTGTGCGATCGCATAGGTGGGCCCGCGACCGCACTAGGGTGTAGGTGAGCTGGAGGCTAGTAAATGCACTCTGCGATCGCACTTGTAGACCCGCGATCGCGTAGCTTAAGTTCCATTACACTATGCGATCTCACCCTTAGTTCCGCGATCGCATAGACCAAAAATCGCCCAGTCATTTTAAAACCCCAAAACAGAATACTTACACGGGACTTAACCCATTTTTCTCAAACTTCTTCTTCCCCAACCCTCTTAGGCGATTTTGGAGCACCTTTTCCACCATAGCTTCATAGGTAAGTAATTCTAACTTCATTTTCTTCCATTTTCATCAACAATTATTAGATTCTAGGCCTAAAATCATGGAATTAAAGGGTAGAAATTGGGTTTTTGGGTAGAGTTAGGCTTTTTGGATTTTTTGGGAATTTGACCTTATTTTGGGGTCGAATTTCAAAACAAATTGTATATTTGGGCTCGTGGGGGAATGAGTGATCGGGTTTTGGTCCGAAACTCTTGTTTGGACCAAGCGGGCCCGGGGTCGAATTTTGGAAATTTTGGAAGAATTGGGAAATCTATAATTAGGCTTTGGAATTGAATTGTTGAATAATTATTGATATTATTGAGTCGATTATGTCTAGATACGATTGTTTCGGAGTCTGATTCGAGAGGAAAACCGATGGTAGAGGCTTGATTTGCATTCTTGGAGCCGAGGTAAGTGTTTGGCCTAGCCTTAGCTTGAGGGAATAGTATTGAGTCCTAATTTCTACATGTTTATTCCATGTTCAATGTATAGGTGAGATGACGAGTACCTATATGTTGTTGTCAAGCATGATCGTGAGTCAGAAATTTGCAATTATATGATATTTATTGTCTTTTACTATTTTTATGGGCTTAATATCAATTTGATAGCTATTCATTTGGTGGAAATTCTTAGATGTGGGTATCATTTAGTAGTTGATAGGTTGAGGAACATTATGTTGGATTATACACATGTGTAGGATTGGTTATAGTTGTGTCCCTTGCCGGGACGATATTATTCTTGTTGATTATTCCGTGCATTTAAGGTTTCTTATTTGTTGATTTCCATGTCAACTGTTGTTTTATGTTATTATGCACGAGAGGGTATTCTGTGCCATGTTTATGTTGTTTATGCACGAGGGGACATTCCGTGTCGTGATTATGATGTTTATGCACGAGGGCACATTCCATGCCATGTTTATGTTGTTATGCACGAGGGAACATTCCGTGTCGTGATTATGATGTTTATGCACGAGGGCACATTCCATGCCATGTTTATGTTGTTATGCACGAGGGAACATTTCGTGCCGTGTTGATGATATATATATGCACGAGGGGATATTCCGTGCCGTGATTGTGATGTTTATTGCACGAGGGGACATTCCGTGCCATGTTTATGTTGTTTATGCACGAGGGGACATTACATGCCATATTTTTATATTGTTATGCACGATGGGACATGCCGTGCCGTATTATGCTAAAAATATGCACGACGGGACATGTCGTGCCGTTTCTCTTCATTGTTTAATTCGTGTTGTCAATTCCCGTTATTATTTTCAGATATTTGAACTGTTGCTTCGTTCCGTCATTTCAGTATTTGTTATCCCTTTTCCCCAGCATGTTCCCCCGTCATAGTACTTACTGTTTATTTCTTGTGGTTACTTCCTGTTATATCTTATTTAAACTGCACAGGTGATATTGTTTGTCGTTTCCTAGCCTCTCCACTAATTCTCCAAGGTTAGGCTCGGCACTTACTCAGTACATGGGGTCGGTTGTACTGATGCTACACCTGCACTTCTTTATGTTGTGCAGATTACGGAGCCGGACCCAGTGGACATTGAGCGAGGGAGTATCCTTCAGTCCATGGCGACACTGAGGTAGTCCTACAGGCGTCCGCAGGCCTTGGCGTCACCATCTATTTCTTTCCTTCTGTATTATCTTGTATTTCTAGACAGCTACACTTATTTATTCCAGACTCATGTTTTTAGTAAATCTTAGACTGTCCGTGAAATTGTGACACCAGTTCTGGGGGTATGTTTAAGGAAATTTCGTAAGATGTATTATTAAGTTGTTGAATTTCTTATCTTCCATATTCTTATTTCTATTTGTTCTTATATTTCACTTTTTAAATGCTAAATAACAAAGGAATAAATCAGAGTATCCAGTAACGTTGGCTTGTCTAGTGGGTTCAACATTAGACGCCATCACGGCCTGAAGGTGGGATTTCGGGTCGTGACAAAGAAGTACCACCCACCTACCTTCAGCGGATTGGCGACAAACGATGCCCATAGTTTTTTGGAGGAGTGCCACCGTATCCTCTGTATCCTCCGTATCCTCCGTACTATGGGCGTAGTGGAGTCGAGTGGGGTTTCTTTTACTACATTCCAACTTAGAGGAACAGCCTATCATTGGTGGCGTGCTTATGAGTTGAGTAGTCTGGCTGAGGCAGCTTCACTTACATGGGCTCAGTTCTTGGACATGTTTTTGAGAGAGTATTTCCCTCAGAGCCTCAAGGAAGCATGGTGCATGGAGTTTGAGCAGTTGTGCCATGGTGTTATGGCTGTGTCAGAGTATGCAATTCGCTTCAGTGATTTGGCCCGACATGCACCAACCTTGGTTGCCAGAATTCGAGAGAGGGTTCGTCGGTTTACTAAGGGACTCCACCCCAGTATTCTGATTAGTATGTCTAGGAAGTTGGAGATAGATATTTCTTACCAGCAGGTTGTGAGTATTGCTAGGAGATTGGAGCGCATGCTTCCTCGGTATAGAGAGGAGAGGGAGGTCAAGAGGTCTCGAGAGTTTGGAACTTACAGTGTACTCGTTCCCTAGCTGCAGTTCACCATGGTAGGGTTATGTGAATCGTCTCGCTCATTCAGCTCTTCCAGCCTCTAGTGGTATTTCATCCCCTTCTAGGCCCCAGGAGCCTTATCATGCACCGCTAATATCTAGTGTGCCTCCTTCACAAGGTGCTTTTAGTGGCCAGTCCAGCAGACTTGGCCCGAGCCAGTCGCAGAAGCCATGCCCTCCGAGAGATTGTTTTGAATGTGGCGACACTCGCCATATGGTAAGGGATTTCCCCAAACTTAGGAGGGGTGCAGCTCCACAGACTTCTCATCCACCGCGTGTTCCATTGGGTCCTCAGGCTATGATTACAACACCAGATACCGCCCCACCTACTCAGCCAGCTCGAGGTGGAGGTCGGGGAGGTCGAGATCGCCCTAGAGGGGGAGGCCAGGCCAGATATTATGCTCTTCCGACTCACACAGATGCAATTGCTTCCGACTATGTCATTACAGGTATTGTTCTGGTCTATCATAGAGATGCGTTGGTCTTATTTGATCCAGGCTCCACTTATTCCTATATGTCTTCTTATTTTGCCCTGTATTTGGGAGTATCTCGCGATTCTTTGAGTTCCCCTATTTATGTGTCTGCTCCTATGGGAGATTCTCTTGTTGTGGACCACGTGTATCGATCGTGTTTTGTTGTTCTTAGTGGTTTTGAGACCAGATTCGATTTGTTATTGCTCAGTATGGTAGACTTTGATGTTATTTTGGGCACGGACTGGTTGTCACCCCATTATGCTATTCTTGATTGTCACACTAAGACTGTGACACTGACTATGCCAGGATTACCGCAATTAGAGTGGAGAGGTACCTTAGAGTATACTCCTAGCAGAGTTACTTCATTTCTTAAAGCTCAACGAATGGTTGATAAGGGGTGTGACGCGTATCTAGCTTATGTGAGAGATGTTAGAATTGATACCCCTACAATTAAGTCAATTCCAGTAGTGAGGGACTTTCCAGTTATGTTTCTAGCTAATCTTTCGGGCATGCCGCCCAACAAAAATATTGATTTTGGCATTGATTTGTTACTGGACACTCAACCATCTCTATTCCTCCAGATCGTATGGCTCCTCCTGAGTTGAAGGAGTTGAAGGATCAGTTGCAGGAGTTGCTTGATAAGGGTTTCATTCGGCCCTGTGTGTCACCTTAGGGTGCTACAGTCATATTTGTGAAGAAAAAGGATGGTTCGATGCATATGTGCATTGATTATCGCCAGCTGAAGAAAGTTACAGTGAAGAACAGGTATTTGTTGACTCGTATTGATGATTTATTTGATCATATACAGGGTGCTAGGGTGTTTTCCAAGATTGACTTGTGTTCAGGCTATCATCAGTTGAAGATTCGGGAGCCAGATATCCTGAAGACTGTGTTCAGGACTCAGTATGGTCACTAAGAGTTCGCTGTGATGTCTTTTGGGCTGACCAATGCCCCAGCAACATTTATGCACTTGATACACAATGTGTTCCGGCCATATCTTGACTCTTTTGGTATTGTGTTTATTGACGACATTCTGGTGTACTCCCGGACTCGGGAGGATCATGAGCAGCACCTGAGGACTGTGCTTCAGACCTTGAGAGAAAATAAGTTATTTGCAAATTTTTCAAAGTGTGAGTTTTGGCTAGACTCAATGGCATTCTTAGGTCATGTAGTATCGAGTGATGGGATCAAGGTGGAAAGCAGTACAGAGTTTGCCTAGCCAGGTGGGTTGCTTCAGAAGTTAGAGATTTCGAAGTGTAAATGGGAGCGGATCACTATGAAATTTGTTGATGGGCTTCCACGGACTCAGCGGATGTTTGATGCAGTTTGGGTGATTGTGGATAGGCTGACCAAGTCAGCTCATTTCATTCTTGTGATGGCTACCTATTCTTCCGAGCAGCTGGCTCGAGTTTATATGTGCGAGATTATCAGGCTTCATAGGCGTACCAGTATCTATCATCTCTGACCGGAGTGTGCAGTTTACGTCATGGTTCTGGAGGGTCGTACAACATGAGTTGGGTACTCGAGTAGAGGTGAGCACAACATTTCACCCTTAGACGGACGGACAGTCCGAGCGCAATATTCAGATATTAGAGGATATGCTTTGTGCGTGTGTGATAGAGTTTGGAGGTTCGTGGGATCATTTCTTTCTACTTGCAGAGTTTTCCTACAACAACAGTTATCAGTCGAGCATCTAGATCGCACCGTATGAGGCTCTGTATGGTAGGCGGTGTCGGTCCCCAGTGTTTGGTTTGAGCCGGGAGAGGCTATATTATTGGGTACAGACTTGGTTCAGGATGCTCTGGAGAAGGTTAAAGTGATTCAGGATCGACTTCGCACAACCTAGTCTAGACAGAAGAGTTATGCGGTCGGAAGATTCGCGATGTGGCATTCATGGTTGGAGAGCGGGTCTTACTACGGGTTTCTCCTATGAAGGGCATTATGAGGTTCAAAAAGAAGGGAAAGCTGAGCCCAAGGTTTATTGGACCCTTTGAGGTGTTGCGACGTGTTGGGGAGGTTGCTTATGAGCTTGCCTTGCCTCCTAGTCTTGCAGAGGTTCATCTACTATTCCATGTTTCTATGCTCCGGAAGTATCATGGCGATCTGTATCATGTGTTGTATTTCAGCTCAGTCCAGTTGGACAAGGATTTATCTTATGTTGAGGAGCCGATGGCTAATTTGGACAGGTAGGTTCGAAAGCTGAGGTTAAAGATCATTGCTTCTGTGAAGGTTCAGTGGAGGGGTCAGCCGGTCGAGGAGGCGACTTGGGAGACCGAGCATGATATGCGCAGCCGTTATCCTCATCTTTTCACCACTTTAGGTATGTCTCTATACTCGTTCGAGGACGAACGATTGTTTTAAGAGGGGGAGGATGTAACAACCTAGTATGTCGTTTTGAGAGTTATAGCCCCGATCCCCTATTTACTGTTTCCCTCGTATCTTCTCCTACTTATGTAACTTTCCGGGAGGTTTTGGTTGTAGTTTCGGAGTGTTTTGGGACACGTAGTCCCTAAAACGGAAGCTTAAGTCTTAGGATTTCGACCGTAGTTGGAACTGTGTGAAGGCGACCTTGGAGTGGAGTTTTGTCGGTCCTGTTAGCTCCGTTGGGTGATTTTGTACTTAGGAGCGTGTTAGGATTGTGTTTTAGAGGCCTGTAGCGGAATTAGGCTTGAAATGGCAAAAGTTGAATTTTTGGAAGTTTCACTGGTAGTGGAATTCTCGATATTGGGGTCGAATTCTGATTTTGAAAGTTGGACTAGGTCCATAATGTTGAATATGACTTGTGTGAAAAATTTGGGGTCAATCAGACATGGTTTGATAGGTTTCGGCATCTTTTGTAGGAGTTTGAAGTTTTAAAATTCATTAAGTTTGAATTGGAGGGTGATTCGTGTTTTTAGTGTTGTTTGATATTTGAGAACTCGACTAAGTTCGTATGGGGTTTTCGGACTTGTTGGTATGTTTGGTTGAGGTCCTGGGGGCCTCGGGTGTGTTTCAGATGCTTAACAGAATGAATTTGGACTTAGGCTAGTTGCTGAAGATTATTTGATTTCTGGTGTTTCGCACCTGTGGAGGGGAGACCGCACGTGCGGGATCGCACGTGCGGAAGACCAAGCGCAAATGCGGTTTTGGATGCGTGGTCAGGGGTCGCAGGTGTGAGGTAATATCCGCATCTGTGATGCCCGCAGATGCGCCTACGGAGCGCAGGTGCGAAGTGAGATAGCAAAAGCGGACCAGGATCCGCAGGCACGCACTAGCCGGTGTGTCCCCTTCACTGCAGATGTGGACCCAGCCCCTTAGGTCATTTCCGCACCTGCGAGGGAAATTCCGCAAGTGCGACTGGTGGTCCGCAGATGCGAAATCACTAGGCAAAAAAGGATAAGTTCGAGGGTTTGAATTCATTTTCCATTGTTGGACCTAGAGAGCTCGGATTGAGGCAAAATTTCGAGGATTTTTCAGAGGGAGATTTCAGGTAATGATTCGTAACTCGCTTTTGGTTATATTTCATTAATCTATAGTTGATTTCATCATGTAATTAAGGAATTAGGGTGTGAAATTTGGGGGAAAAGGTTGGAAGCTCTTCAATTAAGATGCTGGGTTTTGATTGGGATTTTAACATCGAATTTGGATAATTTTGGTATGAGTGAACTCGTTAGTGAATGAGTGTTCATATTTTGTAACTTTCACCCTATTCTGAGACATTGGCCCAGGTCGACTTTTTGGGGCGATTTTCTAATTTTTTGTTTTAGCTTTGATTTCATTAATTAGATTAGTTTCTTATAGTTATATTTATGATATGTAATTAATTTTGGCTAGATTTTGGGCCATTCAAAGTCAGATATCGTGGAAAAGGCATTGTTACCGATTGATTGAGCTTGGTTCGAGGTAAGTGGCTTTCCTAACCTTGTGTGGGAAAAATCCCCTTAGGATTTGGTAGTGTTATGATATGTGAGCATTGTGTACACGAGGTGACGAGTGCGTACACGGGCTATTTATTGTAAAACCTTATTTTACTGAGTAATAACCTGTTTTCATCTTAATTGAGTTATACTAGCATGTGTAGTTATCCTGTTAGCCTAGAATAGCATGTCTATGTGTCTTAATTGTTTATCAGAATTCTGTGCAGCATGTTTAGTGGATTCCTGCTCTTTTTCTTGACTTGTACTTGGTCTAAACTGTAGGTTTTTCTTGCTGTAACTGTTATCTCCATTGTTTGAGCTGCGTATTTACTTTGGGACTACGGGACGGTATCCCAGGAGATCCCTTGCATATTTACTTTGGGATTACGGGACGGTATTCCGGGAGATCCCCTACACATTTACTTTTGAGACTACGAGGCGATACCTTGGGAGTTCTCCTTGTATATTTACTTTTGAGACTACGAGGCGGTACCTCGAGAGTTCTCCTTGCATATTTATTTTGGGACTACGAGATGGTGTCTCGGGAAATCCCGTGCTATTTACCCATGTGTGTTGTACTGTTATTTTGTTGTGTTTCCTTTTGTTAAATTCTAGTCTCTTATTATACTGTATATTCTCCTGCCTTATTTAAATATTTACCAGTGGGCCTGACCTGACCTCGTCACTACTTGACTAAGGTCAGTCTTGGCACTTAGTGGGTACCATTGTGGTGTACTCATGCTACTCTTCTGCATATGTTTTCGTGCGCATATCCAGGTACCTCCTACCAGCCTCACTTTTAGTTGCATACTCGTTGCTGCTCCCGAGACTTCAAGGTACATCTGCTAGCGTTCGCAGACCTCGGAGTCCCCCTTTATCTCTTTGTGTTGTTCTTCCTTTACTTCTTCTAGATACTGATGTATAGAACAGTTAGACAAATTCTTCGAAGCTCGTGACTTATGATGTTCCGGGTTTTGGGGAAATTCTGTGTATATTTTGAGAGTTGATTATTGTGTATGTCGAGCGGCATGGCCATCAGTTATTAAATTACCTGTTGTTGTTAGTTGTTAAGATTTATGCTTTTATTTTTATTATTTTCGCAAATATTAGGCTTACCTAGTCGTAGAGACTAGGTGCCTTCACGACCTCTCATGGACGGAAGATTGGGTCGTGACAGATAAAAAATGACTCATTAATCATTATGCAATTCAACCATTCATATATAGTGATGAGATTTGAATTCTAACACTTATCGATGCATATATAAATATCACTTATAGGTACATATGATAACAACAACAACAATAACAACAACAACAATAACAATAACAATAACAACAACAACAACAAATTCAATAGTTTCCAACGAGAGAAGATTATTATGCATGAGGCTAAGATGTATGCAACCTTACCCCTATCCCTGGAATGACAGAGAGGTTGTTTATGAAAAATATGAAGCTGAAAATTTTATGCATGATATTTTTATTAAAATAGTAAAATGAGCCTTCAATATTGTAGAAAAAGCAATCAACCTTGAGAAGATTATTATGCCAAGACGCAAATAATATTATTATGACGAAAGGATATGGAGAATATCAGGAAGTTATTCGTAGACTATCGCTTCGATATCATCTATTAGAGCGATCAATTTAAAAAGGTAAATATCTGAAGTATAATTGATACTATGATGGCTAGAAGAACAAATATTGAGGCTTGAATATTGTAAAAAAGAAACCTTGAAAAGACTATTATGCCAAGACGCAATTGATATTACTATGGCCGAAAGACATGGAGAAATTATAAAGTTGTTCATAAAATATTGCTTATGACATCATCTATTGGAGAAATTAAATTTAAGAAGGAATATTTAATTAATACCATGATGGCTAGAAGAACAAATATAGTATTGGTTGAAGAGCGTATTTCAGACTTTATTCATGAAAATTTTTAAGATTACACAGAATGCTAGCTTTTATTGTATTGTCATTACACCGAAGAGTTCTAGAACAATTATAATAGACCTATTATAATAGGAATTCTCCGAGTAAAAGTTTGCAAAGAGAACAAGTTGCGTACTTTTCTATTATTTCTATGAGAGACTGGACGAGGAAAGGCCCATATACGGGCCCAACATTATAATTTTATTAAAATTATTATTTGTTGGTGTTTAGTTAATTAACTTTTAAGGTTTAACAAGCTATATTTTTTAAAATTACTTAGTTTGAAATCGCCTTCAAATAGTATGGATAGATGAAAATTATTTAATTTTTATTTTCAAATTGTTTTAAAATAGTACGGGTAAGTATGAAAATCTTGTAAATATTGATACTTCTTTTTGTTGTTGTATATTTAAAAATCAATTTTAATTTCTCTATGAAAACTTCTATTTGAATAAAACAAAATTAATAATTTTTCAAAATGAGAAAAAGATTGGAAATGAGCATATGCATGGCACAAACAGTCTAATCAACACATTTGCATAATGCATTTAACGGAGAGTTGTGGCTAGAGGAATGTGTGGTCCACATGTATTTTGCATTTAAGAATTGCAAACATAGAGTTTTTATGAAATGACATATATGCCCTTGGTCAACCATCTTTCCTTTTCTATATAATAAAATAAAGAGGATGTTGACCAAGGGCATAATGGTCATTTTAAATGTATTAATGCATTATTTGCTTGTATACTAAACTCAAAAATTTGGTGGACCCCGCTTTCTATTTAATTTTCACTATCTTTGTTAAATGCATTACTTGATTGTTATTATTATTTTTTCAACAAGTACTTTCCACTAGAAAAATTATCTTTTTGATAATTTTATAATTCAGATGTTCACTTGATTAAAAATACCCAGGTCACATACATTTATATATGATAATTCGTTTATCTCCTTTAGAAATATTATTTCATTTATTTTATTTATTAATTATTCCAGGTAAAGAAGATTTCATTAAAAAAGAATTACTGATAATGTATGTTGATTTACATTCAAATGTTATTATATCATTATAAATTGATATCATTTTATACAAAGTTCTTATTAAATTGCAATTTCAATTGGAATACTTTATAAAATTCGAAAAAAATATTTAAGAATAAAATATAGTTTCAAGTTCCCTTTTTTATTATAGAATATTAAATATTTATTCAAATTGTATAATAAGTATCCGCTCTCTAAAATATGAGTTGAGAATATCTGAAGTAAAAATTAAGACAATTAATTTATTGAATTTTTTTCTTTTAAAAATTATTATATATTAAGAAGTATGAGAAGTATCGTCATATAGGATTATACTTTTCCCTCCATGATCGAAGTTAGTTGAGTACAAACTATATTCAATAAGAATTCAACATTATAAAAATTTTAAAATACATAAATATACAATTAATTATTTTTAAAAAATCTCAACAAATACTACTATTGTGATGAAAATTGCATTATACCCTAAATAGTATCTCAATCATATTAAATGAAACTAGAAAAACTGTAATATTTCAATTTAAGGTCAATTTGATTAGTATTTAGCGTGATCGAGAGATTAATTTATTTTTAATATTATGTCATTCAACTAGAACAAAATATAAATTTTTTTGTTAAAATTATTAATAATTAAAAATCAGGATTATTATGTCAAAGGACCAAAAAATACCTTTTCATCAACTATTTGAGAATAATATTAATATGTTTTATTATTCAAATTTTGATTAGTATAAAAAGAAAAAAAGTAATACATTAACACAACTGAAAATACTAAAAGAATAAAATTATATATTATTCAATTTAAACAATCAGAAAAATACATGATGACTTATTTTTCAACTGATTTTTTAATTATTACTTTATAGTAATTAACTTATGGCTTAGTGGTACAAAAACATTTTAAAATAAAAAAGTGTAGACCCTATGTAGAAATAATTTAAAGCTACTTGAATTATTATCTAATTATTGTATAATAAAGCATTAAGCTTCGACAAGTACTTCAAAGTAATTGGTATAGTAATACGATTTCAAAAAAACTAAAATGCACATAATGCAAAAGATAAATAACAATACATGTAATCGTGGTTCTATACGTTATTACACAAAAGCCTATTCTCTTTCTTCTTTCCCTAAAGGCATAAAAAGTGTGTAATTAGCAATAGACCAAGAAATATTAAAAGGAAGAAAACAAGAAAAAGAAGAAAATAACAATTGGGACCCATGCATCGCACGAGTACATCGTGTAGTCCCAATAGAAACCAAAATAGGAGAACGAAAGTCTTATTTGTGAAAAAAATCCTAATTACCCGTTACCCATTTTCCCAACAGAATTTGGAGAATGAAAACACTTACTCTTAAAAATCCTATATTCTTGTAGTCCAAGTTCTATGACATGGATCAAGACCACATATAAGGTTCTTATAAAGTATCTCCAAATTTGTTCATTTATTAATCAGATTGTTGCAGATATGCTACTTTAATGACATTTTAGGAGTATTATCACTTTTAGCCCGTGCCAGAAATTATTTACATTCGATAGTTAAAAAAATATATAAAATTTGTATAATTTTTGTATATATATATATATATATATATATATATATATATATATATATCCTTCGGCTATTATTTTGAGAGCGACTATACAGTGTTATTTTACCGATATTTTATTTGTTGGAAATAAGTAAATTTAAGAGTCAAGAATGTTCTTTGAAGCTTTGGTATGTTAATGTTTTAATAGTTTTTAATCATATTTTTGCAACAAAAAAAATTCTTATGACATAATATTAGTTACTTATTGTTCGATGTTCTTAAAATAGGAGATTGCATCCATGGAGAGTATGTTAATCTCTTTGATGATATCATAATAGTGAAGCTTGTAAAATTATGGTAGAAAAGTGAATTATCGATCGATACAAATTTACAATAGTACCTCCAGCCCGAGCTGGTTGGGCAGGTGGGGAAGTAACTGGTGCTGAAGCCGAAGGCTGACTCCTCTACTAGGATAAACCTCCCGTAAGGCGAGGACAGAATCTCTTGATATGACCCAAATCCCCACACTCAAAGCAACCTCTCCCGGCAAATGGCGGTGGGGACTGAACGGAGCCCCGAGCACCGGGATACCCACTAGAAGAACCAGGCATAGATGAATCCTGAGCTGATGGTGCATGAGTCGAACTATGAGCTGGAAGGGCACTGAGAGATGAATGGCCCTGATGGGAACTGTGAGGGCCATGGCCAGATGATCCACCACGGTGACCTGGATGAGCTGACTGAGCATGTCTGAGTGGACGGCAGCTGCCGTGCTGGAACTGAGTTCCTGAAGGAACACCACCAAAACTACCAGATCCTCGAGGCCTCTTGGCCTCCCTCTCAACTCGCTCCTGGCAGCGAATTGACTCTATCACTCGGGCGATGTCAACCACCTCCTCAAAAGAAGCACCAGACACCCTCTCTCTGGTCATAAGAATCTGTCGCTGATATACAGACCATCCACAAACCTCCTGATCCTCTCCCTGTCTGTAGGAACCAACCAAACAGCATGGCGGGCTAGCTCTGAAAATCTCATCTCATACTGTGTCACAGTCATATCATCCTAACGTAACTGCTCGAACTGTCTGTGCAACTCCTCTCTGTGGGACTATGATACATACTTCTCCAGAAAGAGAGTGGAAAACTGCTGCCAGGTAAGGGGCGCTGCACCAATAGGACTACACCTCTTAAAAGCCTCCCATCAAGTAAAGGAAGCTCCCGAGAACTGGAAGGTAGTGAAGGAGACCCCACTGGTCTCCAGAATACCCGTTGTACGGAGAATCCTCTGACACTTATCCAAGAAACCCTGGGAATCCTCGCCCTCTGCACCGCTGAAAGCGGGAGGCTGAAGTCTACCAAACCTCTCCAATCTACACTGCTCGTTATCAGGCATGACTGGAACCACATAATCCTCAGCAGGTGCAACCGGCTGGGCTGGTGGTGCCTCCGGTGTCTGAAGTCCCTAAACAACCTGCTCGGGTGTACGGGCGGCGGGAGTATGAGTTCCTCCCCCGCCTGGGAAGTAGCTGTTGTAGCAGAAACGGCGACCCCCTGAGAAAGACTGGTGCACACGGTCAAAAAATAAGCTAAGGTCTCCTGAAAACCTGGAATAACAATAGGCACAACCGGTGCCTGAGTTGGTCCTGCTGGAGCATCCACAACTGGGGACCTGATCATGAACTAGGGCGGCTGGTGGATATGTAGGTGCTGCCCTAGCTGCTGTGCGGGCTACACCCCTGCCCCTACCAAAGCCTCGACCGTGACCTCGACCTCTAGTGGCCCCAACTGGTGATACTGGTGGCCGTCTGTCCTGACCGGTGGCACGTGTCCTTGCCATCTGTGAGAGAATAGAATAACAGAAATTTAGTTACCAGAATCAATGGATTCGCACGGCAAGAATTCAAGAATGCAAGATTTTTTCCTAAAGGTTCTGCAGCCTCTCGAAGATAAGTACGGACGTCTTCGTACCGATCCACAAGACTCTACTAAACCTTCTCATGACTTGTGAGACCTATGTAACCTAGGCTCTGATACCAAATTGTCACGATCCAAAATCAATCCGGTCGTGATGGCGCCTATCGTGGAACTAGGCAAGCCGACACACTCCCAAACAATTCGATATTTCATTAAAAGTTAGATAATAGCCTTTTCAAACTGAAATTTCGTAAAAGAGATAAACTCAAAAGCCAAAAATGAAAAAAATAAAAGCCCGACATCGGGTGTCACTAAGTCATGACCAAATACTACAATTGTTCTGAAATATAGCAAGACTAACATAGTCTGAGAATATCCAGAATACACTAAAAGGGAGACAAGGAAGGAGAAAGGCAGGACTGTGATCGCTAGGCAACTACCTCGCTATCTCCGATGAAAGTCCGCAACTGGAATAGTCAGTAGCCGCTACCGTGGCCTGGGATACTAGGATCCGCACACAAGGTGCATGGGGTAATGTGAGTACACCAACTCAGTAAGTAACAAGTCCAAACTATGGCCTGATAGGTAGTGACGAACTAAACCTCAACAGATAAACAAAATTAAATTGTGCAGTAAAGTAGGCATTCTTTCCATTCAAGTATTCCGCTCAGGAAGTAAAGTAAATGCAAATCTGAACAATGTAAAGTAATAAGCTCAGAATATCTCTAAGTGCCAATGCACAGAATGCATGAAAATGTACCATGTACCTCTACTCTCAAGCGCTCAACCACTCGGTATTGTATATGGTCATCTGGCCCAGGGAAGATCCATCCCGGAATATATACACATCGCTGACAATCAGTACCGAGGAAGGACATTCCATCCCTATGGAGACGATCCATCTCCAGGTATAAATATTTCGGACAAGATCCATGCCCAGGGAATATCCATCTCTCAAAATATCATACGCGCTCACTGGGGGTATGTTACAGACTCCGGAGGGGCTCCAACAACCCAAGTATTATCACAACCATCAACATAATTGATGCGCCGTGCATCCCGATCCCATAACTGTCACTCATAATCAGGCTCTCGGCCTCACTCAGTCATCACTCTCCAGTCTCACACACACGGGCTCACAATGCCATGAAACTATCCTGAAACAATGATATGATGTGCCAAATAATAACAACTGAGACTGGGACATGATATGATTAAATAAGACTGAGTACAGAATACGAATGAAACTAATGAGATGACAACAAGAAACGACCACTCGGGTCTCAACAGTATCGGTGTGAAGCCCTAGCAGGATATCTAGCATGATTTACAACACATTTACTTAATCACATGATAGAAACACGGATATCAGCAAGAAAGAGTCACTAAGTAGTGCCATGGAATGAACCAGGCCACAATTCTCGCGGTGCACGCCCGCACACCTATCACTTGGCATGTGATCTTGTAGAACCACCTAATGGGGTTAAACCCATTGGATGCAAGTGGATCTATAAGAAAAAGAGATGTGTAGACGAAAAAGTGTAAACTTTTAAAGCAAGGGATAGCGAAAAGGTTTACTCAGAAAGAAGGGATCGATTATGAGAAAACCTTCTCGCTGGTATCCATGCTTAAGTCTATTAGGATTATCTTATCCATTACTGATCATTATGATTATGATATTTGGCAAATGTGTTACACCCCATATTTTCGTACATGAGAGTACGTCGTAAGTCAATTGATTTAAGCTCTAAATGAGATCGTCTTTGAAAGTACATAAAGTAAGTTAATGTTAACTTGGAGGTTACAAATATTTAAGATCATGGACTGCAAGTACCAATAGGGTTGGAAGGCTTAGAAGCTAAACCAATTGAAGAAAATAAGTTTCGTCGAAAGTCGACAAGTTGGGAATGTTATAACATGTACTTTTGGGGTGAGACTAGGGCGCTCAAAATGATAAGGAGGTTATGTTATGAGTTATTTTTGTCTTATAATAGTCATGTGTTATTTTTGAAGTCAAGTGAGTTGTGGAACAAAAGTTGGCAAAGATCATCACAAGTTACATTCATAAATATGCTGAAATTTAGGTCAAATGTAGCTGACCTTTTCTCCCAATATACTTGGAATTATTGGATAATCTACCTACAAAATTTAATATCCATGAGTCTAGTTTCTAACGCATTAAAACATTTGTATATACGACGTCGTAGTAGAGAGATATTCGCCTTTTAGCGAGACTGTGCCAAGCAGCTCTCTATGGGACCCACATAGTCGGTTATATGTTGATATGTATAAGATGACTCAACCCCGTTTTAACTCGTTCATTTTCAGTATATTCATACCCTAGAAACCTAAAAACACTCTCTCAAGGTTCTCTCATGATACAATACCCAAACAAAAGGCAAACAACACAAATCAAGTGTCGGGAATCCCGTCGCACTAGTAAGTTTCTTGTTCTTCTTGTTGTTACTGATTTTTGGGTGGTTCCAGCTCGTGTGGGAGGTTGTTTTAAGTGGTTTATGTTCTGTAAATAATATCCCATGGTTTTCTTATCAATCCTAGGTTATTTCAAGTCTTGCAAATGGATTACACTATACTTCAACATCAAAAGTTAGTTCTAGTGAAGAACAATACCTCTTTGAGGTTGTATTGTCATTGAGGATAGTTGTGGGATGTGTTTGGATGAAATTTGAATTTTTTTCTACTAGATAAGGTGAGTACAACATCCTAATAATTGTTCTTAAGCTTTCTTGTATGTTGGTTAAGTTGTTAGGATGATAAACTACAAGATACTACTTGGATTAACTTAAATGGTGTTGTATTGCCATTGAGGGTTGTTATAAGCTAAATATAACTTGGATTTTCACTTGAAGTTACTGTAGGAGGTATTCGTATTGTGTTATTTCATGCTCTTAAGGTTATCTTGATGTTGATTAAGTTAAATGGATGGCCTAGACATGAACTAGTGAATAAAGTTGCTAATCGAAGATAGTTGGAGTTGTGGATGGTTTACTTTGTTATAAATATATGGTATAAGGATGTAATCATTGATGAAATAATTTATTATCATGTTAATGATTCTTCTAATCTAATGTGAGAAGTCTATAAGGGATTATATGGGCTATAAGGATTCCAATCGGAGCTTGCCGCTCATCGTGAAGTAGTTGTGACTTGTTGTTGTTATATGGTATCTTGTTATTGATATTTATATGTTGTTGGATTTATCTGGCTGTTTTTTTTGGTATATGGTATTGGAGGAGGCTCTTGTTATAGGGGATATGCCGTCCGAATTTACATAAACGATCTACTAGCTTAAGTTACAGACTTAGCCTTTGCTCAACACCGATTTTGAATCTCCTTATGCTATGATAGATTGTTTGAAGAGTTGCTTGGAAGGTATTAAGGACTCAACTTGGTTAAGGTATGTTAAGGCACTTCCTTCTTTCTTTTGGCATGATATAAAGTGAAATGAACGTACACGATACACTATTTCATAACAAATCTACTCCTAGCAACTAAGGTTGTCCATGTTGTTCTTTTCTTATAAACACGTCGCAACAGTTATGTTAATGGTTTTGATAGCGCTTGCATTGTAGGAGCCCCTCCGGAGTCTGTAACACACCCCCAGTAAGCACAGATGATATTTTTAGGGATGGATCTTCCCTGGCATGGATCTTGTCCGAAGTATTTATACATAGAGATGTATCTTCTCCATAGGGATGGAATGGCCTTCCTCGGTACTGAGCGACTATTGTCAGCGATGTGTATATATTTCGGGATGGATCTTCCCTGGGCCGGATGTCCATATACAGTACCGAGTGGTTGAGCACTTGAGAGTGGAGGTACATAGTACATTTTCATCCATTTTGTGCATTGGCACTTAGAGATATGTTGAGCTTATTACTTTACATTGTTCATATTTGCATTTACTTTACTTCTTAAGCTGAATACTTGAATGGAAAGCATGCCTACTTTACTTCACAGTTTAATTTTGTTTATCCGTTGAGGTTTAGTTCATCACTACCTATTAGTCCATAGTTTGGACTTGTTATTTATTGAGTTGGTGTACTCACGTTACCCCTGCACCTTGTGTGCAGATCCAGGTATTCCAGGCCATGGTAGCGGCTGCTGACTATTCCAGTTGTGGACTTTCATCAGAGATAGTGAGGTAGCTGCCTGGAAATCGCAGTCCTTCCTTATCTCTATTTTAGTGTATTCTGGCTATTCTTAGACTATGTTAGTCTTGCTATATTTTAGAACAGCTGTAGTATTTGCTCATGACTTAGTGACACCCGATGTCGGGCTTTTATTTTCCGTATTTTTGGCTTTTAAGTTTATCTCTTTTACGAAATTTCAGTTTGAAAAAGGCTATTATCTAACTTTGAATGAAATATCGAATTGTTTGGGAGTGTGTCGGCTTGCCTAGTTCCACGATAGGTGTCATCACGACCGGGTTGGTTTTGGGTCGTGACAAGTTGGTATCAGAGCCTAGGTTACATAGGTCTCACAAGTCATGAGCAGGTTTAGTAGAGTCTTGCGGATCGGTGCAGAGACGTCCGTACTTATCTTCGAGAGGCTGCAGAACCCTTAGGAAAAATATCACATTCTTGAATTCTTGTCGTGCGAATCCATTGATTCTAGTAACTAAACTTCTGTTATTCTATTCTCTCACAGATGGCGAGGACACGTGACACCGGTCAGGACGTACGACCACCAGTACCACCAGTTGGGGCCACTAGAGGTCGAGGTTGCGATCGAGGCCGTGGTAGGGGCAGGGGTGTAGCTCGCACAGCATTTAGGCCAGCACCTACAGATCCACCAGCCGCCTCAGTTCATGATCAGGTCCCAGTTGTGGATGCTCCACCGGGACCAGCTCAGGCACTGGTTGTGCCGGTTGGACTTCCTATTTATGTATATTATTTTTATTCTCCCTTCCCTAAATATGATTCTGTATATAAATTTTGTTGTTACACTTATATATGGTGGTTCCTTTCATGTAGATAATATCATGCATTTTAATCAATACGCCATGCTTTGGTAGGTATTTTGCCCTATATATAAAAATTAGATAGTGATGCCCTGTGCATAGCACGGGCCCAATAATTAATTATATACGGGTCTAATAATTTGAGTTATAATAATCTTGACCGTGTATAATAATATATTCATATGTCATTGCAAATCCAAATAACAATAAGCTATTTAGAATAACCATATCACAAACCAAAAGAACTATTATAAATAGCTAGAGACATAAAACTCCCCAGGAGCCCGACGTGTGTAGAATGGAGCAAATATTTCATTTTGTTGCGGTTTTCTTTTAAAATCATTTAAATCAAACCCAATATTATGATTAATTGTTCATCTTCTACCTATCATTCTATATACCACATGATCAATCATATGTATCATATTGCTATTAGTGCTACATCACCTACAAACAAAAGAAATTACATAGTCCAATTGAGAGACATATAGAGTATTGCAAGGGTTTACTCATTGCTGGAAACATTCACTACTTTGTATTCTTCCTGATCTCCATCATTTAGGATATACTTCCCATCTTTCTTTCCTTATCGTGTGGCATTGATTCAGCTTGAAGCGTAACTCTTTGAATTCCTTTCACGCATTCGTATGCGCACATGAGCGCTCGATATCAGTTGTGCATTGACGGCTTATGATTATATGGTTGAGGTGCGAGATGTGATTTTGGCATGCTGACGATGGGCCAGTCTAGGGGACTTGAGGCTAGGTGTCGATTGTAGCTTGAGCACGGAGAATTCGATTGTGTGAGCACGTGCTTTGAGACTTATATGTCCGTTGGTGTCCTTATTAGTGGGATTGGTGATTGGACGACTAAGTGGTGAGTATGATTTGATTGCGAGGTGTGTTCAGATTGTTCGAATGTGACGAGAAGAGTCTACCTGAGCTGTAGCAAGGACTATTGGGTGTTTGATTTTGTCTTGATTTGGCGTATGGCCTCGAGTTATGGGCGTGTTGAAGGACCTCTCATATAGTTTAATTGTGGAGTGAAGTAGATCTTTATGTCGTGTTATGAATTCGGACTCAGGAAGATTAAGTGATTGCGTAGTAGTCGTGGCCGCCAAGGGTATAGAGAGATGTTAGTTGAGCTGAGGCTAAGTAGGTGGGTTATAATATGTGGGGTAATATACGGATGTATGACCCTTGTGATGTTGTGTGGAGGCTTTTTGTTCTACCAGGGGTTATAATTATGCGACTTGAGTTTGGATCAGTTGTAATAGTTGACATGACCGTCACGAGGACGAATGCGATCTTAGCAGATAATTTGAGGTATTATGTGGTTTGTGTTACATGAGTTTATGAAGGATTTAGATGCATCTCACATGTGGTATTATGACAGTAATAACGTATGTGCATTGTGAGTTACCGAGTGTTTTGATCTATGGATTTGAGATAAGTGGTGGAGTCTGCTATCGACGATTTGGCTGCATGGTTACATATTGTATTGGTTTGGGTATGAGGCATACTTGTGAATCGGTTAGGACTTGCATAGGTTGAGATCGAGGATGACTAGAGTGAGGGAATTCCTGGATGCGGGTTGTATTACACTCTATGGGTGTATGTGAATCATGGAATGATTGAGTTGTTACTCGGGAAGGATGTAGTGCGCATGGTGTGGAAATTTGCTCGGTTGCATTAAGCCAGGGTTACTTCTTTGGATGTTGTCATGCTAACGGGGAACATGTCATTCGGCCCGTTTGGGTAGTGCAATTGAGATTTGAGCTGGACGGATGACTCTCGAAAGGGTTCTAATAAATTCAGGATTTATATGTGGTAATTGAGAATTTTTTGGATTTGTAAATGGCTATAATCTTAGATTTACATTGGATGGCGTCGAGACTCGGGTATTTCTATATTATTATGGATTACACATTTCAATGTCAGGAAGGTGAAGTTAACGGCTTTAGGTTCACAAAAGGTCTTTTTAGAGTGGGTGTCTCGGTTGTGGTACTTTTAGGGTGCTTAAGAGGGAATACAACAGCTTATGGGCCTTAAGGCGGTGCGGTTTGATGCTAGGATCTATTATGGAGAGCTTTGGGTAAGGATCATGATGTTCTAGAAAGGAGAAGTGTCACCTTGAGGGTAATTTGGAAGGAACTCGGAGAAATAAGACAACTTGGTAGTAGGTTGGATCAGCACGGTGATGGATATGATCGATTCTTTGGGTACTTATAGTGTGGTGAGTCTCTACAGGTGTTTTGTGGCAATGTTCTTGGGTTTTGATGACTTGCGTGTCCTGGTTGAGTTAGAGAGATTCAGTTCTGATGGCTTGGTTATGTGAAAATGGGTTTTGAAGAGTTTTTGATGATTGCTACCATGATTTGAGATGGATATTTCCTACCGGCGTGAGGAGAATGTTTCATATTGTGATTTTCTCCTGGATGAGATCAAATGGAAGATTTTTGACTGATCGGGTATATATTGTGCCGGTGACTCAGAGTTGATTATAAGATTCTCGTACTTTTCCTATGATAGCATGATAGATGTGGTGTGCTGTGTGGGATTGAGATTTTCATGTGCAAGGTCACACATCAGCTTTGAAGGGGAGGTCGTGAATCGTGAACAATATGGACGGTTTTAGATGACTAGGTGAATGATATTACTATTTGGTATTGCTTGAGGAGAGTGTACATTTCAGAAGGTGCATTGTGTTTTGATTTACGGAAGCTTCATTGGTATTGCGTTACTCTCCTAGTTGATCGACTGTTGATATTCAGATATTGCTATGTGGCACCAAAGAATTAGAGAAGTATTCCTCGTGGGATGATCGCTCATGAGAGATGTGTTAGGAATTTGGGCGGTAGATTTGGGATCATAATGGTGATTCGTGTGTTTTATGGATTTGAAGACTGGAGTTCTCAGAAGGAGGTTGTTTTGTGGTTTTGGACTGTGAAGATGTGGCCAAAACTAGCCAGATGATAGTATGTGTTATGGTTAGATTGTTGTCTTTCGGAGGGCTATTTGTCTATTCGGGGATAACCGGAGTTGATTTCGGGGCCCATTGGTAGGCCCAATGACGAGTGTACTCTACACCAGGTCGGATTGGTTGGGTCCATACTATTGTTGTTGAGGCATGTGCCATTAGATTGTTGTTGAGCTTATTTGTGTTCTGATATGTTCTGCGAGTTACTCTTTTATGCTACGAGGGGTTGTGATTCGTTGGTTATATGCACACATGGTGCGGTTCTATTGGAGCCTTATAGCGGAATTTCGGCGAGATGGGTATTTGGTTGATGCATGATGGATTGCTCATTAGTTATGTTCTTTCGGGTTTGTGTGGCATTGTGTCATTTTCTTCTCCGTGGTTATGGTCATGCATCTTGGGTACCTGATGTCGAGTTGCACGTTGTTATTGATTTTGAGCAGGATGGCTTGAGGTATTTCATATCGACCATTGTTTGGATGGGGTCACACATTGCAGCGGAGTTATATTGAGATATGATCCCTTGTGTTAGATTCGTATGTTATGGTTCTACGGTGTGTGATGAGTTCTTAGCATTGTGTTGTGGAGATACTCGTTGAGCGTGCGAGACGGTTCTCTTGATTGAGTCATTTTTGCTATTGAGTACACTTGGATTGTTTCTTATTGGTGCATGGATTGCACGGGTTGTGGCTTTAGATTATATCGATGTGGCATGTCACTAGAGTGGTTGTGTTGGATAAGATGAGCTCATCGGACCTAGAATGGGTGCTATCGGATCTGATTGCAGTATATTTGGAAGGATAATGTTGTTGATCGGCCTAGAATTTGGTTGTAGTTCTTGTCAAAGGAGATGGAGCTTCAAGACTTGTTGATCTGATGAAGGGTTATGAGTTCTGCGTGTTTCTTTCATCATTGGCAGTTGTACGAAGGTTTTAGAGCGAGGTTTTGTTTGATATGAGTTTTATTACCAGTACCGAATTTATTTTTAAACAACTACTGTGATTAGAAATTATTGCTATGAGTATTTGAGTTATGAGGTATCATGTGATTGTGTCTTGGATTATGGTTATGGCTTGATACATTTTGTTCAGACTTATACAGTGTGTAGGTTGCAGGATTCAGATCTTATAAGAAATTTCGGATGATTGGCAATTGGATTCTAAGGCTTGTGGGCTTGGTTGAATTCAGAAAATTTTAGTTATGTTGTGTTATAGGACCTATATGGAATAGGGTGACGTGGGATCAACCCCGGGTACGTGCATGGTAAGGTTATATGTTGGTTTGATGGTTTTGGGAACAACTCTTGGCACGTTCGAGGACGAACGTATGTTTAAGTGGGGGAGAATGTAACGACCCGACCGATCGTTTTGAGTATTTGCACTTCGCTCGGTAGTTTACGGGCATGAGTAACTCCATATGATGTATTATGGCTTGTGTAAATCGTCGGTTTTGGTTTTCAGGTTGTACTGATCGACTTGGAAGAATGAACCTCATGATTGAAGCTTTAAGTTGGAAGAGTTGACCAAGTTGGACTTTTTAGCATTTGACTTTGGATTGGAGTTTTGATGGTTCTGTTAGGTCCGGATGGTAATTTTGGACTCGGGCGTATGCCTAGATTTGCAATTGGATATCTCTAGAAAGATTCGGCACTAATTGATAAAAATTGGAATTTTAAGGTTTGGAAAAGTTCATTAAGTTTGATTTGGGGTGCAATTCACCGTTCTGATGTTGTTATGCGTGATTTGAGGCCTCGAGTAGGTCTGTGTTATTTTATGGGACTTGTTGTTATATTCGGACGGGGTCCCAAGGGGCTCGAATGAGTTTTAGATTGGTTTGGGTTATGTTGCGCTCATTTTTTTTATGTTTCGACGTCGTTTCTTCATACATAAATGATACTACATTAAGCAAATGAGCTCCAATTTCTGTTTTTATTGAAGCGATAGATCGTATCCTAATTACTGAGCCATAGCAAAAAGATCGTCATATTTGGACATTGTATGAGGATTTTGTGGTCATTTTACTAAGGATTAGGTTGCCAGATTTTTCAGATTAATTACGAAATTGCCATTGATTTCGTATTTAAAAATCTACACCATTTTCAAACATTGAAACAAACATATTTCCTTCAATATAAAGTCAAATAGAGTAACTCAAGAGCCTAACTTGACTAGAATTTTACAAGAAATCCATTGGAGGCATCAAAAGTGAGTTTCGAGATCTTTTGGCACAAGAAACGAGGCAGAACAATGTTAAAATAAGGGTTTTGTTCATTTAACATATTTTGAGTTGGGGAGCTCGGAATTGTACAATTTTCGAGGCGATTTTCACCATATGAATTGGGTTTCGAGTCGTTCGGAGGTCGAAATGCGCGTGAGGGCATATTTCGAGCATCACTTGGCTTGCTCGACATTGTTATTGGCTCATTCGAGGTAAGTAAATCTTCTAAACTTAGTGTTGAGGGTATGAAACCCCACATTACGTGTTATGTGATTGGTATTGAGGTGACGCACATGCTAGGTGACGGGCGTGTGGGCATGCACCCTGTGAATTGGGACTCTGTTGTTCCTATGGCACAGTTTAATGGCCCTATTTTGTGATATTTGTGTTTTCACCATGTGATAAAGTAACTGAGTTGTCAATCATACTAAATATCATGTTTAGGCTTTCATTCTGATATTGTTAGGACCCATAGTGGTCGTTTATGGTTGTCATCTCACTGATTTCATTGATATTTTGTACTCAGTCGTATTCATGCATTCATATCATATCTCAGTCTTAGTGTTGTCTAATGATACATCATATCATTATTTTCGGGCTAGTTGCATGACATTGTGAGCCCGAGAGTGAGACTAGAGATATTGATGGCTGCGTGAGGCTGAGAGCCTGATTATGAGTGACCGTTATGGGATCGGGCTGCACGCCGCAGCATGTTATATTGATTTATGTCTGGATCTGACTCATGATAGCTCTTGGGCTGTAGGATCCCCTCCGGAGTCTGTACACCACTAGTGAACGTGGTTGATTATATTAAGAGATGGATCTTCCCTGGACATGGATCTTGTCTGAAGCATTTATATACCTGGAGATGGATTTTCTCCATAGGGCTGGATTGGCCTTTCCTCGGTACTGAGTGACTGATGGTCAGTGATGTATATATTCCGGGATGGATCTTCCCTTGGATGTATGGGCCATATACAGTACTGAGTGGTTGAGCATGATGAGTGGAAAGTATGAGACAGTGAGATTGAGTACTCTGAAAGTATGAGTACATGATTCATCTCTGAGATACATGGCATTGGCATGCACACATAACATACAGGCATTGAGATGCATTTTTTTCCTCATGTTATACGGTATCACGTCATTCATGGCTTATTATACACATTGATATGTGGGCATAGAGAGATATTTTATACTTGTTATTTGGAAAGAAAAAGAAATATTTTTTTATTTATTGTGGAAAGGATATTTGAAAAATTAAAGGTTCCAAACTTACTCGTGCTTTTGATATTTTCGGTAAAAGATTTGGGATTTTCACTGAGATTCTTGGAAAGCGTGATCATTTTCTTGAATTGTGAACGAGTTGAGCGTTTTTACTTCAGAGATACCTTTTATTACTTGTATTATGCTGTTATGTACTGTTGTAGAATATCGGTATTGGACCCGACCTTATGATAGCTCGTTACTGCTTTCAACCTAAGGTTAGGGTTGTTACTTACTCAGTACATGTGGTCGGTTGTACTGATACTACACTTCTACACATTGCGTGCAGATGTTGGCTGTTGTTGTTACTGTGTTTGATGGTTGCTGGATTTGAAGATGTACCTGCGTCCCTGTTGTAGCTGCCTCTTTTGTTCGGGTTAGCCTTAGATTATAAAACTCTGTTTATGTACTTTTCAGACAGAAGATGTACTTACTTCCTATCAACTTTGTAAACTCTATTCTTAGAAGCTCATGATTTGTACTACCAGTTCTTGGGATATGTATAGAATTCAATAAATTACTTTCTTTTAATTGTCTTGTTAACATTATTGAAATTGAATAATTATTAGTTGGCTTACCTAGCGGGTTGGGTTAAGTGCCATCACGACTAGTAATTTTGGGGTCGTGGCAGTAAATATGTGGGATTGGGGGATGTATCGTTTGGATACCGTTAATTATTCGAAATAATATATATGTAGAGACTGTTGGGGCTTTTAGATATTAGAACAACTAATTTTATAGGGAAAAGTAGTTTATTAGCGACTAGTTAATTATCTAATTGATCTTTTCGTTCCAAGAAGAAATCAATTATAAATACTAATACAATTTGAAAGTTGTCCACTAAGTTTCTCATTTGCTTTTTAAAAGGAAATCAATAAAAAAAGAATAAAGAAAATGAAAATACATGTAGAAGACAGGGCTTTTCCAGTTGAATTAATTATTGGAAACAAAAAAAAATTATTTAAGTCAAAGTTGAAAAGAGCTTTCGGAAAACATTTCTCATACTAAACATTACATTCGTGTTTTAATTCCATAAACATAAGAGAGTCATTTATAAAATAGTTTTGCCATTATCAATTGTATTTTTATTTCGTGCACCAATATTAAAGTTATTAGTTATCCCCTTATTCAATTTTTATTGAAAGAACCCAATAGCCTACTCTATCTAGTACTTAGGACAAGCCCCAAATTATTAATCATGCAAAAATAGTTTTCCTAATAATCATATTGCCTAGGTAAGTACAAAACAAAAAAGTTATTTGATGACTATATATGTCCCTTTAATTTAATAGAATAAAATATAAAATAAAAAAAATAAAAAATTTCAGGAGTAATAAAATATATATCTTCTATTGTATTACCAAAAAAAGGTGAGCAGGCAAAAATATTAAATAAAATAATATGCTAATAAAAATTTCAATTAATAATATAATAATACTAAATATTGCATAGTATAATAAAGAAAAATACCAAATAAAAAAGCTATTCGATGACTATATAAGTCCATTTAATTTAATAGAGATTTTATTATTAGGTATATCGTATTGACAAAGAAGATTATTTACCGTGAAAATGGTAATTACAATAAAAATTTGATTTTGTGGTTCTAAAAAGATGTGATTTATTTTAATACTAGTTGTTAGGCAATAGATGCTAAATATAAGTAAAGAAAGTGTGATAATAACAAAGGAAAGTAAAGATATGCAGACCGAGCTATTGAGAGACAGGGTCTCGAGCTAGCCGAAACAGGGCTTCGAGATCGAACTCGAGTGCTTGACAGACGGCGGTCGATAAAGATAAAACAGTATTGACGGTCTCGAAGATGGCCTCTTTATGATCAACAATGAACAATAAGTGAAGAACAATCAATGAACACAATAAATAAAAAGCAATAAATCAATGAAACAATTGTAGAGAATGATTGAGCTAGAGAGCAGAGAATGTTCTTGTTCTTGTATTCAATATCCTCTCCCTTACAAAATGACAAGAGTCCCCTTTATATAAGAGGGGGAATCACAATATAGTACATGTGTAATTATTACAAAGAAATGCCGCTGGTACAACTATTTAATGTCACGGTACGGACTTGTACTATTCTTGCAGGCGTTGTCAATTATAACCACAAGCCCTTGGGAATTTCTCGCCTTCTCATAACGGTCTTCGATCTTTACCTTGCCTCGAGGTGTATCGATCCATCAGAATACTTCCTCGAGGAATCGAGGTCGAGGCTCAGAACGATGTAGAAGCCTCAAAATCGGCCTTCCCCGATTTTACCGTATACAGATAATCCCCACGTTTCTTGGAACGAAAAGACAAGAAACGATTTGAATTCACCAACTTTTCAATGCCTCCATCATTATGTCAGTCATGTCATGTAAGCGGATGATGTGATAAGAGAGATGCCCAAAAGCCACATTCACACAGTTCTTGAAAATACTCGAATTGATTACGGCGGTTGCCTGTCTTTTGGCATTTCCCAACGCACACGGTTAGCCCCTATAAGTACTCTTTATTCTGCCCTTTATCTTTCATTACTCCTTCCAACCTTTAAAAAGAGCTCTCATTACTTCTTTCTTGTATCCTTTTCTCAATCAGCTTTCTCTCGTTTCCTTTGAAACCTTTCAGCAAGAATGATAAAGGCCTTCAAAACTATTCCCCGAGATGATAAAGCTTCCTCATCTTCACGTTCCTCTAAGGGTAAGGCAACAATAACCCCAAGTCTTGAGGAATGCATCCCCGGAACCTGCGAAACAACCTTTGATTTTAAGGTCGACAAACCTTCTTCGAAGCCGGGACGGTGTGAACCCATGTCCAGGTATATTAGCCTAATAACAAACATCGAGAAGGTGAAGGCCAACTGCCGCTGGGGAGATGCGGTGCAAGTGGAGATTCCCTCTCGGGAGGAAGACATAATAACCCATAAAGCCGCCTTCCTTATTGTATACACCTATCCATTTACCCTACGCCCGGTAGAGTCGTCCTCGTCGTCGATAGACCCCGTCATTCTCGATTTCTGCAGGAGATATCAAGTGACGCTCGGCTAGATTCATCCATCATTTTTCCGTACTGTTTTCATGATTAGGCATTTTACAAATATGTTCGAGGGGATGCCTTTTACTCTCGACCAACTGATTAGAATGTAAAATCCCCGACTTTATCGGGGTGGTCTGATTAAGCTTCAACGTTGTGCCACGAAGGTTTTCTTTGCTTGTACCGATGAAGACAGGGACAGAAGGTGGATGAGCCGCTTTTTTCGAGTTAGGACCTCGGATCTGATTCTAGTCGAAAGGATTCCATTCCCGGAGGAATGGAATATGAACCGTAAGTTAATACTTTAATTGAGGTTTTTTCACTTTCCTTCGTACCAACTTCCCCTTGAACTAACTCCCTTTGATGATGTAGTTTTTGCGTGGTACCCCGATGCGGTTAAGGATCTCTCGGGCTGGGTTCTCCAGCTCGATTCGGCCTGCCCATATGCTAAGCGTGTATGGCGCGACCTGGCCAGGGGCTGATGGGAAGCTAAAAATCATGGTGGGGCCTTCCCTCTTGCAATACCTGAGTTCTTTAAAAGAGATATCCCCTGAATACATTCTAACTTCTCGTGTTTATGTTCTGTGCTTATGCAGGCCTAGGGGAGGCCACTTTGATGAGAGAAGCACCGCCTGGGGAAGCAGATACCTCAAAACCAAATGAGGAGAAGAAGAGAAAAGGGAGATCGCCGACTGATTCTTTGAATCCTAAAACGGCTAGAGTGCAAAAACCTGAGGCTGATTCCGCAGCCTCAAACGAGAAAAATGATTCCCCGATAACGTCCGGGGGAAGTGGAAGCGTAACTGCTTCGGCTTTTGCTGAGCCGATGACTGTTGAGCCGAGGGATTCTAAACCAGAAGTCGATAATGCCATCCCTCCTCGGGCTGAAGAGGCTTTCAAGGGTGGGTCGGACAATGTCCCTAAGCCGGTTGACAACCAAAATATTCCCCGGGCCGAAGGGCACTCAGTAAATGAGTTAAAGGAGCCCAGTTGTGAGCCAAAGGTCCCAATCGATCCAGTCGGGGTTATTGATGCAGGTGATTCTCCACCGTTCCAACATTTCCCCCGAGGGAGATACGGATGCCCATAATATAGAATCTTCCGATGCGGGGGCGCCTCTCGGAGGGAAGGATGTAATTGAAGGGCTCTTCACTATGGCCGAGAAGAATCCCTAACTTAACGCCTCACTCATTTTCGAGGAAGCCGAGAGGCTCTGCGAACAGGTAATTTTTTCATCGATTGCTTCGAGCTTTGATCATTATTTCTCTGACTCTCCTTCCTTTATGCTTCCAGGCGAAAGTGNGGGGGGGGGGGGAGTGTAGGAGGTTTTCATCGGAGGCGGACGAACTCAGGGCTCTTTTTGCCAAAAAGGAGGAAGAAATGATTTACCTCCGAGCTCATTTAGAAACGGTATCTCGGGAATGGAGAGATCTTTATGAGCAAGTAACATAGTCTTCGTGTGTTTTGTTTTTGTTCTTTCCCGATCTAGCACTTAACACTTTCGGGCTGATCTTTGCAGATTAAGGAGAAAGATACCCTGATGCAGGAAGGGTTCAGAGCCAGGAACTGAGATCCTTGAACTTGAGCAGTGTGGGAACGAGATATACAAAATTTGTATAATTTTTGTATATATATATAAAAAATATTTTCTTCGGCTATTATTTTGAGAGCGACTATACAGTATTATTTTACGGACATTTTATTTGTTGGAAATAAGTAAATTTAAGAGTCAAGAATGTTCTTTGAAGCTTTGGTATGTTAATTTTTAATAGTTTTTAATCATATTTTTTCAACAAAAAAAATTCTTATGACATAATATTAGTTACTTATTGTTCGATGTTCTTAAAATAGGAGATTGCATCCATGGAGAGTATGTTAATCTCTTTAATGATGTCGTAATAGTGAAGCTTGTAAAATTATGGTAGAAAAGTGAAATATCGATCGATACAAATTTACAATAGTATTATATTTGAGCAAGAAAATCTATGGGTTTAAAAATTAGAATTTTATATTAAAGATGTAACATATTTATTCGCTTTACATATAATTATATCAAAAGTTGAACAATAGAGTTTTTGTAGAGATTTAATATTAATGGCGAGTTAATTTGTTGAGTAAAATGGATTAGAGAAAGATAGTCAGTGAATTATTAGAAAAACCATTCGGAGTACATAGAGGGCTAATTTCTTCTTTCCTTATTTAGGAAAAGTAGAAAGAGACAAAAAGATTATGGAAAAACTATAGCTTTATATCGTTATAATTCAATTTTTGTCATCTAAGTTAGTAATGGAATTTCCACCGCAAATAAATTTTATTTCGAATAAAAGTAAATGGCAGATTTTATTTAAACTTATTTCACCATTTCAAGTTAGATTTAGAAGTTTATAGGGACGAAGAACACGGCATATAAGAGGTGAAGATAATCTCATCGACTATCAGAATCTCTATTCTGATGAAAGAAAATTTTATTTTCTGACAACATCATGTTAACGATTGAGGAAGATGAAGCCGAAACTATTGCGAGTTTGCTAGAAAATTTGAAGCAAAATATCTAGCATGAATTATCATTTAAAATAAATTTCATATTGAATAAATTATTATTAAGTTATTATCCTATTATTCAGGACATTGAAATTAACTACGATTTTTTGGTATAAAACTAAAGTTTACATTGACATGAAAAAGTGATACTCCTATCTAATATCGTTATCAAGTAATTGTCTTATCAATTTTAATATAGTAATAGTTTGAAAATATATATTTAAAAAAATTACAACTATAAAAAAAACTGACACTTATTTTTACTTAAAAGTTAAAGTTTATTATCTTTAAATAATTTTTTTAGAATAATTGCTAAGACTCGCCCGTGAAATAGAGACTAGTCAAAAGAAAAATGATTTTGAGTTGAGCGGTTGGTTAGAAACATAATTTTATTGCTTTTACCCACCCAAATATAGCCAATCCATTATTCATCCATTTGAGTTTTGACAGCCTATTGTCCACACGCGCACACGCAATACATACAGACATTCTGTTCATTTTTTCTTTCTTTTTTGAATACTTCGTTTCTTAGGATATCCAACATAAATGTACATCAAAGGCTAGTTTTTTATGTTGATGTTCATCGCCTCGTGGGGGCTGCCTATCAGATGATTTTGAGACTGCACAGACGGATGCATGGAGTTCCATGAATGGGAATAGCTGCTCAAGAAAACAGCCGGTATTAACTTACATGTATTTTACAATTGGATTTTCCATTACTGGCATGTTAAAATACAAAACTCCTCGTACACAATTTGCATCAATGGCCACATGACGAAAATTCAGCACCTCCAAAAGCAATTTGCACATTTTTCTTGTTTTAGAACCAAACACCAAATGCATCATCTCCTCTTACCTTTCCCTGGAAGACCTCAAAGAAAATGGTACTAGCAGATAAAGAGAAAATCATTCTGCTTCATCTGCACTTGGTGAAGGTTCTGAAAGTCTTCTCTTGGATTCATGACCACCCAACTGCAAGGAAAAGCTAATGTCTTCTTCATCAGAGCCTTTCCTCAAAGCTGAGAGATTCTCATATGCTGACGTGTCACGTTGATCATCTTGATTAGCCGGGGGTTGTCCATTGAAGCTTGGAATGAATTGATGTTCAACACTTGCACCAAAGTTGACCCCACCTTCTTCCAAGTTAAATGCAGCTTCCACATGCGAAGAGTTTATATCAGGGCCGCCAACACCATCTTCCAATGGAATTTGTTGAATATGAAGCCCAAGAGGCTCTATTTTGTCCTTTGGAAGCATTATATCTGGAGGCGAAGAATCCCCAGCTGTAGAGCCAACTACTGTTGCAGAGGCAGCTATCTGTTCTTGTACTGCAACTACACCAATGATAGATATAGACAAGGTTAAAACATACTCTAAAAGAATTCAAGATTTAATCCCAATAAAAGGGTCTTTAATGAAATGGTAAGTTGATCAGAGAAAGTCTTACAGATATGGCGGATTAAAGCAATGCAGACTACATCACCTTGAAGAGATATAATTTTATCTCAGTGGATCAGGTTAAGAATGGGAGTCAGTTTAGTCCTATTCCATCACGTGGTGCAAATACTAACAATTAGTAGACGGGATGAATACACTTGCTTTATCCTTCACACATTGTACAAATCAAGAAACGAATATGGTCTTTAACCAGAAAACAATCTGACCGGCCCCAGCTCGAGTTCGGGAAACCCGAAGTAAGAATCAAGTCTGGCCGGAATGTGCACACCTCGGGAAGCAAATTGAGAGCCTGATACAGTCTACCTCGAGGCAGTACAATTTTTGATGACACTAAAGGAAAAGCAGGAATCTCTCAAGGACACGTGGATCAGGGCGTAAATTGTAGGATAAGATTTGTACGAGTTAGTACAAGTCCGCACTAGGTTGTTATACAACTGTACCCATAGAATTCTTTGTCATAATTAGAAATGTACCATATTGGGGTTCTTCCCTCCTATATAAAGGGGACCCCAATCATTTGAAAGGATCATCATATTTACTACAATAGAACATTCTATTCTGCTTTTCTCATTTACTGTGCTCAACAATTGTTCTTTAGCTTTTTTGCTCTTAATTTATTGTTCATCCTTAATTGTTTTTAACTCACCTCGAGACCCCCGAGGCTATCGAACTAGAGGTCCCTATTCCTTTGACAACACTTGTTTGGTTCATCATTTCTTCTCATTCATACTTAATATCTCTTGTCTATTTACTAGTATTAGAATAAATCACATATTTTTAGAACCACAAATCAAATATAATTGTTATCACTATTTTCGAGGTAAACAGTTTGGCATCCACCGTGGGACTAAAGATAATAGTGATTATTTTAATAACACACGTTATTCTTCACACTTTTTCTTGTCCAAGATTCTTTGATTTCAGGATTAAAATATGACTAACTCAGCAAACGCACCAGTACATGAAAACGACGGCCTCGGATTCCATGGAGAAAATAATGCAATAGCTTCAGGGACCGGTGTGCCACCGCTTAACCCTGGAGTAGCACCAGCACCAAACCCTGTCGACGTTGGTTCACACATTGCTTTGCACGTCGACTTGGGCACTGATATTGAAGGAAGTGTACGCGGAGGGAACAACCTGACGCACAAAGGGCACAGGCTCGAGAAGAAAGAGAAGTCAGTCTACAAGTAATTTTTGAAATGTTGCAAGCACAACAAGTTGTTATCCCTCGGTTACAGAGTCAGCAAAAGACCCCGAGTGGAGTAGGACCAGAAACAACTCCTCGAGTGGAATCAACCCCCGAGAGATCAAGCAATAATGGGTCGGGAACTGACTCCATCATCATGAAAACGCTCGAGGAACTCACTAAGAGGATCGGGTCAGGAGAAAAAAGGATTGAGGACAACGATAAGAAAGTGGAAACCTACAACTCGAGGGTCGACCAGATACCGGGAGCACCTCCGGTTTTGAAGGGACTGGATTCGAAGAAGTTTGTACAAAAATCATTCCCCCCGACTGCAGCTCCGAAACCCATTCCGAAGAAGTTTCGGATGCCAGACATCCCGAAATACAACGGGACCACCGATCCCAACGAGCACATCACCACATATACTTGTGTTATAAAGGGGAATGATTTGAAGGACGACGAAATCGAGTCTGTACTACTCAAGAAATTTGAGGAAACTTTGTCCAAGGGGGCCATGATGTGGTACCATAACCTGCCCCCGAACTCTATCAATTCATTTGCCATGTTGGGAGACTCATTTGTAAAGGCACATGCTGGTGCCATAAAGGTTGCAACAAGTCAGATGTATTCAAAATCAAGCAAAGGGAGAACGAGATGCTGAGGGAATTTGTGTCCCGTTTTCAGTTGGAACGAATGGAGTTACCACCAGTCATCGGACTGGGCCGTACAAGCCTTTACTCAGGAGTTAAATGAACGATGTTCGATAGCTTCGAGGCAGCTGAAGCAGAACTTGATCGAGTATCCCGCCGTAACCTGGCGGGATGTGCACAACAGGTACCAGTCGAAAATTAGGGTCGAGGACGACCAGTTGGGAGCCCCTTCGGGCTCAGTTTATCCAAGCAGGCTACTAGCAAAGGAGTCGAGAGATGCAGACAGGGAGCCAAGGCCTAGCAAGGATAGATATCAGCCATATATCGAAGACAGAAGGAACACTTCGAGGCGCAACATACCTCGAAACGATCGAAGAACAGATCGAGGTCAGAATTCCCGGGGACTGATGAGTAAGACCGGGTTCGATAGGCACTCGGGGCCGGTGGAGGCACCCCAATTATCAGAATACAACTTCAGCGTCGATGCCTCAGGCATCGTCTCAGTCATTGGAAAAATTAGAGACACTAGATGGCCCAAGCCCATACAGACCAATCCTTCTCAGAGGAATCCTAACTTAATGTGCAAGTATCATAGTACTCATGGTCATAGGACCGAGGACTGCAGGCAGCTTAGAGAGGAGGTAGCACTATTGTTCAATGAAGGTCACCTTCGAGATCTCAGCGACCGAGCCAAGAACCATTTCCGAGAAAGGGATATAAACAGGAAAAATGAACCGGAAGAGCTCGAACATGTCATTCACATGATCATCGGCGGAGTCGATGTCCCACAGGGGCCCATATTCAAACCAAAGTATCTATCACAAAGGAGAAACGGACTCGGGACTACATGCCCGAGGACACTCTCACATTCAGTGAGGAAGACATCGAGGCCTTATCTCAGCCTCACAACGATGCACTGTAATTTATATCCTTTTAAATAAAGTTCAAGTTAAACATGTTCTCGTGGATCCGGGTAGCTCAGCAAATACAATTAGATCAAGGGTCGTGGAGCAGCTCGGGCTGCTCGACCAAAACATACCCGGCCCTCGAGTCTTGAATGGATTCAACATGGCGAGTGAAACAACGAAGGGAGAAATCATCCTCCCCGTAAACGTGGCCGGAACCATATAAGACACCCAATTCCATGTCATCGAATGTGACATGAGGTACAATGCTCTACTTGGAAGGCCATGGATCCATAGCATGAGGGCATTGCCATCAACTGATGAAGTTCCCAACAAAGGATGGCGTGAAAACAATATATGGAGAGCAGCATGTGGCCAAAGAGATGTTAGCAGTGCACGACTTGGCACCAATATCGTCACCATCCACATCGGAAAAGTCGAAGGACAAATAGGTAGACAAATAGCAATCACAGCCTGTGCCCTTGGCTGAGCCCGAAGAGCAGGTGATCGAGGACGAAGAAGATTTCCTCACCCCCCGAGCCTTCGTCGCCCCCGAGGAATCAGATGCAACGAAGTCAACTATCGAGGAGCTCGAGCAGTGGTATTAGTCAAGCATCTGCCGGAACAAAAGGTATACCTGGGAACGAGATTAAAACCCGAACTCAGGGAAAAACTCATTCAATTCCTTATTGATAACATTGATTGCTTTGCTTGGTCCCACTTAGATATGACAGGGATCCCACCAAAGATAACCACCCATCAACTAAGTGTCGATCCCAGATTTAAACCAGTGAAGCAAAAGAGGAGACCTCAGTCCGAGGTAAAACATAACCAAACTTCTCAAAATAGGATCCATTAGGGAAGTAAAATATCCCGAATGGCTAGCTAACGTAGTGTGTGTAGACTATAAAGATTTAAACAAAGCATGCCCTACAGATTCCTTCCCACTGCCTAACATCGACCGTCTGATCGATGCTACAGCTGGCCACGAGATCCTTACTTTTCTCGACGCCTACTCCGCATACAATCAAATTAAAATGAACCCGGAGGACCAGGAAAAGACTTCGTTTATCACGAAGTATGGTACATATTGCGATAATGTAATGCCCTTCGGGCTAAAAAATGCAGGGGCTACATATCAGCGCTTAGTTAATAAAATGTTCGAACACCTAATAGGCGAATCTATGGAAGTTTATATTGATGACATGCTAGTTAAGTCCCTGCGCACAGAGGACCATTTGACCCATTTACAGGCAACGTTCGATATCTTAAGGAAGTACAACATGAAACTCAAACCCGAGAGGTGCGCTTTCGGAGTCGGCTCGGGCAAGTTCTTAGGCTTCATGGTGTCGAACAGGGGAATCGAGATCAACCCCGATAAAATCAAAGCCATCGACGAAATCACCGTAGTAAATAATGTGAAAGTCGTGCAACGGCTAACCGGAAAGATAGCTGCCTTAGGCGGTTTATCTCGAGGTCTTCAGATCGGAGCCATCATTTCTTCTCTCTACTCAAGAAGAAAAACAACTTCGCATGGACTCCGGAGTGTCAACAAGCCTTGGAAGAATTAAAACGGTATCTCTCGAGCCCGCCCTTGCTTCATACTTCGAAGGAGGATGAAACACTATATTTGTATTTAGCCGTGTCCGAGGTAGCGGTAAGTGGCATGTTGGTTCGAGAAGAGCAAGGTACGCAATTTCCTGTCTATTATGTAAGTCGGACCCTTGGAGGTGCCGAAACTAGGTACCCGAATTTAGAAAAGCTAGCTCTTGCATTAGTGAGTGCATCTAGAAAATTAAAACCATACTTCCAATGCCATCTTATATGTGTATTAAATACATATCCGCTTCGAAACATCTTGCATAAGCCTGAATTATGGGGTCGATTGGCCAAATGGGCCATCGAGCTTGGGGGATATGATATCGAATATCAACCCCGAACGACCATCAAGTCTCAAATTTTGGCAGATTTCGTGGCTAATTTCACGCCTGCCCTCGTGCCCGAAGTAGAAAAGGAACTCTTGCTAAAAACGGGCACATCATCGGGAGTATGGACCCTCTTCACAGACGATGCCTCGAATGTGAAAGGGTCCGGGCTCGGTATAGTTCTAAAATCGCCTATGGGCAGCATCATTAGACAGTCTATAAAAACTTCGAAATTGACTAACAATGAGGCCGGGTATGAGGCCATGAATGCAGGTCTCGAACTAGCCAAAGGCCTGGGAGCAGCGGTCATCGAGGCAAAGTGCGACTCTCTTTTGGTAGTAAACCAAGTAAACGAGAGCTTTGAGGTTCGAGAAGATAGAATGCAAAGGTACTTAGACAAACTTCAAGTGACGTTGCATCGCTTCAAAGAGTGGACACTGGTCCATGTACCTCGAGAACAGAATAGCGAGGCCGACGCTCTTGCCAATCTGGGGTCATCGGTCGAAGAAGATGATATCATCCTGAGGACTGTCGTCCAATTATCGAGGTCAGTGGTCGAAGAAGGCCATGCGGAAATCAACTCAACAAGTCTAACATGGGATTGGAGGAATAAGTGCGTCGAATACTTGAAGCATGGAAAGCTCCCCTCGGACCCAAAAGAATCGAGGGCCTTTCTAGCCAAAGCAGCTCGATTCTCACTTGATGAAAATGGAACATTATATAGAAGGACCTTTGACAGACCGCTGGCAGTGTGCTTGGGATCGGGGGACACTGATTACGTACTACGAGAAATCCACAAAGGCACTTGTGGAAACGACTCGGGTGCCGATTCCTTGGTTCGAAAGGTGATCAGAGCGGGGTATTACTGGGACACAGCATGGAAAAAGATACTAAGGAGTTCGTTCGAAAGTGTGATAAATGTCAAAGGTTCGCACCAATGATCCATCAGCAAGGTGAACAACTCCATTCGGTTCTATCCCCGTGGCCATTCATAAAATGGGGGATGGACATCGTCGACCCCCTACCAATGGCGCCAGGTAAAGCTAAGTTTATTTTGTTTATGACTGACTACTTCTCGAAATGGGTAGAAGCGCAGGCCTTCGAGAAGATAAGAGAAAAAGAAGTCATTGACTTCATATGGGACCACATTATATGCCGGTTCGAGATACCCGCTGAGATAACATGCGACAATGGGAAGCAGTTCATCGGCAGCAAAGTAACAAAATTCCTCGAAGACCATAAAATCAAAAGGATTCTATCAACACCTTATCACCCAAGTGCAAATGGTCAGGCCGAGGCCACAAACAAAACCATCATCCAAAACTTAAAAGTTAGATGATACGAAGGAGAAATGGATAGAAGTATCGCCCAAGGTGCTATGGGCATATCGAACGACGTCAAAGTCAAGCACGGGGGAGACCCCGTTTTCTTTGGTGTACGGGTCCGAGGAAATGATCCCAGTCGAAGTCGGGGAACCGAGCGTCAATTTGCACCGAGGATTTGAACAACGAGGCCATGAACACTTCCCTCGAGCTACTAGATGAAAAACGTGAAGTCGCATTAGTCCGAATGGCCGCTCAAAAACAAAGGATCGAGAGGTACTACAACAGAAGGACGAACCTTCGCTACTTCGGAGTCAGGGACTTAGTTCTAAGGAAAGTCATCCTCAATACTCGAGACCGAAATGAAGGGAAATTAGGCCCTAATTGAGAAGGACCGTACCAAGTCCTCGGAGTTGTGGGCAAAGGATCCTACAAAGTTAGCACAATAGAAGGCGAACAACTACCAAATAATTGGAATATATCATTGCTCAAACGCTACTACTGCTGAGGTATGACCTTCTCCCCTTTTCATTTATATTTCATACTAACTCCATACAGGTGTTCGATTGGAGATATTGAAGCATCCTTTAGCTCGAAGACCTTGGGTTTTAAAGCATGTGTTGCACTCTTTTTCCCTTAGAATGGGTTTTATCCCAAATAGGTTTTACCGGCAAGGTTTTTAACGAGGCAACACCTATATGCTACCTAAGGAAAACTCAACAAGTATTCAAGGCTTCTTTTCAATCAACCTCGAATAGTGGGGGGCATCACCCTCGGAGGTTATATTTTCGAAGAAAACAATTCGTGTCAAGAGGGCATCGATAGGAAAACGATGTAATGGGTCAAACGGTCAAATGAACCGTGTCCATATAAAGCACTCGAGCCCTCAACGACAAAACATGTACGCATGTATCAATCATTCAAAGAAGCACTGTCATTATATCAAAACACTTTATGCCCCAGAGAAGTCTACCATTTTTGCATTTATATTTCTACATGAAACGACTCAAGGGCCAAAACCTCAAATGCATCCGAGTACTCGGGTACTGCTATCGACAGTCAACATATCGAGTCCTCGAAAACTCGAACCTATAAAACCTCGAAGAGGCACACTCAAACCTATAAGACCTCGAAGAGGCACACTCACCTTTAAGACCTCAAAGAGGCATCCTCGTGATATTAAGGCCAAGGCCA
Organism: Nicotiana paniculata; assembly: GCA_005239505.1. Lineage (NCBI taxonomy): Eukaryota > Viridiplantae > Streptophyta > Magnoliopsida > Solanales > Solanaceae > Nicotiana > Nicotiana paniculata. Next base: position 35,780 of record ML303517.1, on the reverse strand, counting down.
CCACACTCGGGGACTAAAGGCTACGGCCATATAAGAGGCGACGTCCATATAAAAGACTACGGTCATATGAAAAGGCTACGACTGAAATAATGCGGCTTGGAGACGTCCGACTTCCTCCATAAAAACTAAAGGCCTTCAAATACTTCGAAAAACCGGTTAAACCAAGCTACCCTCGGCAAAAGCAAACTATAAAGGGCTTCGATAAAATCAGCCCTCGAATAATGTGGAGGCTTCGATAATACCAGCCTTCGAGAAAACCCCCAAGAGGTATTCAATTATCATTACATATCGACTTACAAACGAGGTTCCAATCAATCGAACCTTCGAAAAATCAAACATGAATACAAAACATACATGTTAAGGCATACCAAAAATACCACCAAGTCTTTAGCCAGAAAGAGGGAAAAATTATAGCCATTTAAGAGGCCGAATTGGCCCTACCTAAAAGAGCCTAAGGGCCGATATTTTAGAGCCTAAAGGCTGATATTTTAGAGCCTAAGGGCCAACCTAAAGAGCCTAAGGGCCGATATTTTAGAGCCTAAGGGCCAATCTAAAGAGCTTAAGTGCCAATACTTAAAGAGCTTAAAGGCCGAAGCACACCATGCTCGAGACCGTACCTAGCTCAAAAGTCCCTACCAGAAGCGCAACTTGAAGATCGAACCCTAAGGGGTAACCTATTATCGATTATTGGTCAAAACACAAAACCTGAGGGTTTACCCAACCCCGAATTTGAACCAATGCTCAAAGGTTATAGCATCAAAAATCGAGCAAACATTGAAGAAAAACTGAAGGCGAAGAAAAACAATCAAGGAAATTCCTTCCTTCTTTATACATACAAAATGTATTACACAGGAGTTCTACAAAACAAGAAATTACAAAAAGATAGAAAAAATCCTACCTACACCAGGGGGCATCCACCGAGGCCAACAACTTTCCCTGGACCTGTAACTCCCTCGGGTCCGGCCTCTTCCCTAGGGGTAGCCTGTTCGTCAACCTCCTCTTCATCATCTTCGACGTCACCATCATCATCGAAGGAAAGGACAAACTTGGCATCAGCCTCATCTGCCTTAGCTTGCTTTATCTCCTCGGAGAGATCGAAACCCTTAGCATGGACATCTTCGAGGGTCTACTTCCGGGATCGACATCGGGCATAGTCATTACTTCGTTTCTCCCGGTCGGCAGCCCCCCTCAACTCCATCTGAGCATCGGCAGCATCCTTCAAATAGACGGCCACTGTCCTATCGGCCTTGATTTGAATTTCTCTGGCTTCTACCCAGACCTCCTCAACTTTGGCCTCGGCCTTCGCAAGACCAGCCTCGAGCTCGGCTATTTTGCCAGCCTGAACCAAGTTGCTCTCTTGAGCATTCCGAAGTTGAATCTCGAGGGTCGATACTTTTTCCACTGCATCATTTTTAGCCACAACAAGGGCGTCCATCTTTGCCTTCCATTTATTACACTCAGAGTTGACTTGGTCGACCTCACCACGAAGACGCTCCAGCATCTTTACCTTTTGCTGCAGCTGAGACATTGAAGTATTAGCCTCTAAAGACGGGAGAGAGAGCCCGTATTTTTTAAGAACAGAGGTTACCTGCTTCTCTAGCTTGTCCTCATATGCACGAGCTCTGGTCGACTTCGATCGAAGATACTTCAATTCTTTCTCCTTCTTGTCACATAGAAACCTGAGGGTTTTCTCCTCATTCGAAGATCTACGCAACTCGGCCTCACAATGACGGAGTTCAGTCTTAAATTTGTCAAAAACCTACAGAAAAGAAGGATCAATTAGACAAAAGGAGAAAATATGACAGTGGAAAAACTGTAGTGCCACTAAAAACTTACAATTGAGCAAAGACGTTGAGCCTCCTCGAAGATTGAGCTCGCATCCGCTGGGTCGGCCTCATCGATCCCAGTAAAGCAACCGGGATCGTTTTCACTCGAGACTCCACCTAGCTCGGGCATTTTCAATTTCTGAGCGTCCCTAATGGCATCCTCGGAGAAGGCCAGAAATGACGGGGAATGACCTGCTGTCACGACCTCGGGAGATCACCCGAGGCACTCTGTTCAGGCAGAGGAGCTTCGAAGCTCGCTCCCTTTGGAATATTTCCTGAAGTTTGGGAAGTAGTCACCACATCGGGTGATACAGGGCCTCCATCGCTTCTTTCTTTTGAAGTTACTTCTTCGACGCTAGGGGCCTCGGTCTCAGCAGACTTGATAGCCTCGGAAGATTTTTTGGTTCGAGTCACCAATGTCACCTCTTCACCTTCATCGTCCGTGGACTGGTGGACCGAAGCAATATCCACGTTGATGACGACGTTTTTCTTGCGCCTCTAGCAGGCTCTGCTTTTCTTTGAGTGTCCTCGCTCTTCGAGGACCTTTTTCTCTTGTTGTCCTTTGGCTTTGAAGCCGAAGATCCTGCTTCCTCCCCTAGAGGTGGCGGCCTCATCTCGGAGAACTCACTGATACCTGCGACAGAGGAATTAGGTCACATGAAGAAAGGTATTCTTAATAAGGAAAGAAATATTGTAACAAGAACCGTGGTGTTTCGCTTTCCACTTGCCCTTCGAGAAGTTCCGCCACTTGCGTTTGTCGTACGATGAAGTAGCAGCCAGTTTGCGGACCTAATCCTCAAGGTCGAGGACCGTCTTAGGCATCCACGGGACCGCTGTGAAAAAGGGAAAGGAATAATTGTGCTAAGTTCAGCAAAAATTACAGAAAGAACTAAAACAAAGAACTCCACTCACGGTCGAAGTTCCATTTCTCGAGGAACGGCAGGAACTTCTTGGGAATAACATCGACGGTCCTCACCCGGATGAATCGGCTCATCCAATCTCGATCCTTGTCTTCGTCGTTATTGGGAAGAAGGACTTGGTCGTTTGGAGCTGGAGTTTGTTCAAACCTCGAAATGGTGAGGTCGATATAATCGGACGAGGTGGCCGAGGGTGAACTCGAGCCCGGCCTTCTCGACGAAGAACCTCATCATTATCACGATCCGCCAAAAGGACGGATGAATTTGGCCCAGGGTGACTTGATATCTTCGGCAGAATTCAAGCACGAGCAGGTCGAGGGGACCCAACGTAAAGGGGTATGTATACACACTCAGGAACCCCTCTACGTAGGTTGTGATGTCCTCTTCGCGGGAAGGTATTTGCAGTACGACCTCCTCTCCCTATTTGCACTCCCTCCTCACAGCATCGAGGTGTCTTTCCTCAATTGATCTTATGTATCTCGGTGTATCTCGGTGCATGCTCTTGACGGCTGGGGACGTCGGGAGGTTTCTCGATTGTAAAGTCCTTCTTTAAGGAAAAATTGCTCGGTATGATCTCGTGAAGCGTCGGCGGTTTACCACCGGCCGGACGGGAAGTAGAAGTGGAGGTTCCTTCTTTCTGAGGAACGGACTTGGAAGTTTTTGCCATTGGTTCTTTAGAAGAAGAAGAAAGAAATGATTGAACCGGCGAGGTTTTGAGTTAATACGGCAGAAGAACTGGTGGTGAAAAGGAAACTTATAAAGGAAAATAGGCGTAGCAAGGTGGAAAAAATCTTGATAAGAAGAGAAAGCAAGTATATATAGAGGAAGGCGGCGACTGTTCATTGATATGATGGCCGACCGGCTCTGACGTGCACTCAATGCTTTTGGGGAAGAGAACCGACGGGACGCTTAGGTCATTTCAACGCTTACGTCATAGGAATGATCAGTGTTTGGAAAAGCGTGCGATTCGTCGCTTAAAGCGCGAAGCGACAAAGCATCGCTTTTCTGTACCTAAGGCGACGCGATCGTGTGAAGCGCACGCTTCAGAGGAAAAAGCGACGAGGCGACGAAGCGACAAATCGATCGCTTTTGTTCAAAAATCGCAACTGGGCCTTTTTTTTTTATAAAAAGATTGGGTCTGTTTTTAATTTATACAAAAGAAACCCCTAATTGCTGCTCGACATAACAGAAGACCACTGCTGCGATTTTCTCTCTTCTTCATCGAAAAAATTAGGGTTTCTGGACAAAAAGTTTCTGCTATCTTTTATCTTCTTCATCGCAGCAGACCAATCCACAGCTCCAGTCGACCAGTCCAAGTAAATTCTTCTTTCTTTCTTTCTTCTTCTTGTTCCCGTCCAGAACTCCAGATTCTTCTGCTTCTTTTTTCCTTCTTTCTTCCTTCTTCTTTCTTTCTTCTTCTAAGTTCTGACTTCACCAGTCGCTGGAGTCCCGCGCTGGTTTAATTCTTCTGCTTCTTTTTTCCTTCTTTCTTTCATTATTTATATATTTTATATTTTTCAGCTTATTTGATTTTTTTAGTGTATATTTCAGTAATTAAAATTAATTATTATATATATGTTATATTTTCAGTTTATGTGATTTTTTAAATGTATATTTCAGTTTACATAATGAAGGTTTTTAAGAATTGCGCTTCACTTTAATAAAGAGTGCGCTTCGCTTTTGAAGCGAGGCGAGCCCTGGTCACTTTTTTGCGCCTCGCGCTCTTAAAAACACTGGGAATGATGCCATCATAAAGGACTTCGGAATTCAAAACGTTTCTTATCATTTCATTATAAGAAACGCGGAGACTATCTGTATACGGTCGAAATCGGAGAGCTCGATTTCGAAGGCTTAATCATGCCTCGAGCTCGAGTTCGGAAAACCCGAAGTAAGAATCAAGTTTGTCCGGAATGTGCACACCTCGGGAAGCAAATCAAGGGCCTGATACGGTCTACCTCGAGACAGTACAATTTCGATGACACTCAAGGAAAAGCGGGAATCTCTTAAGGACACGTGGATCAGGGCGTAAATTGTGGGATAAGATTAGTACGAGTTAGTACAAGTCCGTACTAGGTTATTATACAACTGTACCAATAGAATTCTTTGTCATAATTAGAAATGTACCATATTGAGGTTCTCCCCTCCTATATAAAGGGGACCCAATCATTTGAAAGGATCATCATATTCACTGCAATAGAACATTCTATTCTGCTTTTCTCATTTACTGTGCTCAACAATTGTTCTTCAGCTTTATTGCTCTTAACTTATTGTTCATACTTTATTGTTCTTAACTTATCTCGAGACCCCCGAGGCTATCGAACTGGAGGTCCCTATTCCTTTGACAACACTGGTTTGGTTCATCATTTCTTCTCATTCATACTTAATATCTCTTGTCTATTTACTAGTATTGGAATAAATCACATTTTTAGAACCACAAATCAAATATAATTATTATCACTATTTTCGAGGTAAACACAATCAATAAACTGATAAAGGACACCGAGCATGACATTTCAAATTAGACAAATAAGTCAGCTGGTGTCTTTTGAAGCAAAAAGTACCAACTGGATACCTGAGCATAATGAACCCACGTCTACCACTGGAATACTTATTAACTAATTCCAGCCTGCAATTTTGCATCTCTTCTTGGAATTCCTTCTTGTGTTCACCATTCTTCAACAAATGTTAATCTAAGGACTACTAAATCTAAAAGAGATGGTTAATTAACCTTACTTGATGTCAACCAACGAAAACTATCCACTTTGAGAAAGATAATCAGCCAAATAGCTTCTGATAGTCCAATTAGTATTGTTAGATAATCAGCCAAATAGCTTCTAATCAGCCAAATAGCTTCTAATAGTCCAATTAGTATAGTTAGATAATCAACCAAATAGCTTCTAATAGTCCAATTAGTATTGTTCTTTACCATTTCAAAAAAACAACAGTCCAATTAGTATTGTTTGATCTAATACCTCCCCTGTCCCTCAAAGATCAAGACATCCATTGAGCTTATTAGTTCCTCTTCCGCTCTAAAACACACATGTTTTTCCTTCTACATCCATCCCTTTGAAAAAGCTTGGGGTTTATTACTCTCAACATCACAACAGTAATAGTAAGCACTAAGCCTGATAAACATATTGGAATGCACAATGGTATATTTGGGGGGTTGGGGGAGAGGGGTGGGGGACGCATTAGAGACTTGTTTTATATGCATCTAAAAAAGAGAGAATCAAGCTGCTTTATCCGCAGAAATCAAGTGCTAAAGACCACAAACCTCTTAGAGCTTCATCTTTTGTGATGATATCAAGTTCAAGGAAATTGAGCAGGCGCCCAAGGTCAACTCCACTAGTCCAATTCTCCGGAGATTGACCCACTTTTAGTTTAAGCCGGCCCCTATTTGCAGTTCCACCCCAAATAATACCAATTGGTCGGGGTTTCTCCCCAGTCTCACCCTTTAAAATGATTAAACTTCCACTGTCTCCTTCAAGGTCAAATGTCTGCTGGTTTTCTCCAACAACAAGAAAATCTGTCAAGAAGCAAATCCCTTTCTCATCATTGTATTCAAGGGCATATGCCAAGACAGTTCCTGTAGTCAATCCAGAGCTTCTTCCGACTTTCATCACCTGCTTCCCAATGAGACTACTAATTGGAGATTGCAAATCTATAAGTTTGACATCTCCAATTTCCCCTATGCCCTTTACAGAAGTAGTCACAGAGGTCATATCAAAATCATCTGTGAACGGGATGAATGCACCATCTGCCCTAACAAACGTCTCTGCACAAGTAATCAATTCCACATTTAGAACCAATAATAATCATAATAATGCCACAAAAGAAAGAAAATTCTAACAAATTAAGAACCTTCTGAGCAGGTAGCATGGAAGTGAGCAAAGAACAACCTTTCATCTAACAACATCAAAAGAAACAAGAATGCAGATTTGGGTTGACAACATCTTCTAGCATGGATTGCATTTGCAGATAGTTCTACTAAAGCAAAAGAGATCTAACCCATGATATGTCGTGAGAGGCAGGACAGCAATATAATCTCATGGAACAAAGAGACATTGTCCAACACACTTTTGTCAATACAAAAATGAAAAAACATACTGATTGAGGCAGTTAAGTTTTTGTTCTGGTGATAATATTAAACAAAATGCCCGACAAAAAGGGGCTTAAGCTACTGGTTCAGGTTACAGCCTAAATCTTATCAACCATACACTCACTCATACATAAGGATCTGCTCTTGTTATAAACCCAAATGAAGAAGTTATGGTCTACACTACAGAATCATCATTCAACAGATACTGCACCTTATTTAACTAGCACAGTATCAGCAGTCCCACTCAAGGTAACTAGTTCAAATTTCGCCAAAAGATAGACATCAGCCAATGTTCCTAAATGCATATTAGAAGGTCGCCAACAAGTTATAGACAATTCAAATGTCATCAACCACTCAGACGCTAACAACTTGCATAGTATAGAGTACGATATTAACTTTGGTCAAATTTTGAATACAACAGGCCAGGCATCACTTCACTAGTATTGCATTTAATGGGTAAAGGACTCAACATGGGTGGTATAAGTAGTGGCCAGATAGTGCAAAAATGAGAAAACATGATAAGATGGAAATTGGGGAGAGAAAGGAAAGGAGAGGTCTCAATTAGAAGAGAATAAATAGAAAAGATAACAATGAAAATGGCATGACAAAGAAGGAAGTTAAAGGAAAGCATTGGTAAAAAAAAAATTTTGTTTAAGAACAAAAGATAGCAAAAATGGTGAGAAAGAATGAAAATGTCCATGAGGAGAGAAATCACGAAAGAAAAGGTTCAAGAGTTGCTATATCACTATTACAATTTACTTGATCCAAAAAAAGGTTCATGAGAAGCAAAGTATTTTGAGAAACATTCTGTTTCATTTCTAACAAGGGAGTCCCTACCATTTGCAAATGTAGGAGGGATATCTCTCACATTTCAATTAAATTTGAAGGGAGGTCTATTTAATTAACCCAAAATAAGGAACAATATTATATGATTAGGTTTCCTATAGGCTACAACACCAAAAGTGGCTTTTGGAATCTTAAGATTCCATTTTTTATCAAAGCAACAACAGCAATAAACCTAGTGTAATCCCACAAGTGGGGTCTAGGGAGAGTAGAATGTTCACAGACCTTACCCCTACCTTATGAGGATAGAGAAGTTGTTTCCAATAAACCCTCGGCTCAAGCAAAGATAAAAAAAGAAGCAATAGCAATAGCAGCAGGCAGTAAACAACAACACGATAATAGATAAACCGAAGCGAAAGAACCAAGAATAGGAATAGGAATGACAAACAGAAATGCCAGGTAGTAAAAGAAAACTAAGCATAAGAAAATACAAGAGCAATATTAATACTACTGGTATGGGAAAGAAATACACTCCACTACCTGCTATCCTTTTACCCTAACCCTAATCCTCGACCTCCACACCCTCCTATCAAGGGCCATGTCCTTGGTAAGTTGAAGCTACGCCATGTAATCACCTTCCCCCAATACCTCTTAGGTCCACCTCTACCTCTTCTCATATCCTCCAAAGCTAATCTCCCCCTTTTTTATCAAAGCCAAGAACTAATATTCAAAGTTGATTTAACATAAATTACGACAAGAACTGAAACTCTTCCATACTTGTACATTTTAAGACGTTTACAAGACAACTGACAACCTCGTGATTAGACTGCATTTCATTTTCATACAACACACAATTGATAATGGAGAAAGGTGTAGTATGAAAAGATGCACTTACCAAATCATAAGTGAGGCATCATAGTCAAATATAGATTTAGCAAATTTCAGTAACAATTTTGTAGCATCAGAACGTTCTTCCAACACCAAACCAGAAAAGAAGGTGAAAAGTACACTTTACCTGGATTTATGCCAGCAAATATGCCATACCAAAGGTCGTCTCTGATAAAGGATGTAGCTCTCTCGACTGAACCGAGATATACCCCAGGTCCAAGTGTTGGAGGTAAAGGATGGAACATTTTCTGATTTGGGTAATCTAAGTCAACAGCAACATGCCGATTTGTCAAGAAACCAACTTGTCGATTGCCTGATAGGCTCCTCACAATAGCACCCAAGGTTCCATATGTCTCCTGGCTTGCTACCTGAATGTTCCCAATAAAATGCGCTAAGAAATTAACATGTATGATCCGTGTGACAAGGAGAAAAATAGTTTACAACTGATTTCTTCTGCAGACTCTTTAATGCCTTTGTTTTCCTAGGATGCAATTTATAATATCTGGAGATGTGAAAGATGCCTGATTTGTTGACAAAAAAAACCGTTTCCTGCAGACTTTTTTAATGCATTAATATTGCTAGGATGCAATTTAAAATGCCTGGAGATTCCAAAGAAGCTCAACTGATTTGATGACGAACCATTTACTGAGAAGGGATGTGAGTCTCATCTGACAACGGAGAAAGGTATCTACAACTGTCTTTGTACACATATAAGTGTATGGACTCTTAGAAACATTCCAGGAAATCATCTTCCTATTTTCCACACTTTTCCTCTTTTTTTTTAAGTTTTTAGTTGTAAAATTAAAGGTGTGGCTTCAAAAGTATTCAATACATTCTTAGGAATATATGGCTGACATGAGTTGCCCTTACTGCAAAGTTTCAGAAAAGTGTGGCAAGAGTTAACCTAGTTCAACACTGAACGACATGCACTTCAGGAAAATGTAAAATGTGCTCAGAGGCAAAGAAATAGATTACTCCAATGGTCTGCCACACCCCAATAACTGTTTTATGCAAAACGCCCAAATTGATCAACTAACAGGACTCAACAAAATAGCAATACCATTACTGAAAATAGAATAGCAATACTATTATTTTCCCAATATGCGGGGTTTGCTTAAACTTTAACTATCATGTGCACTGATCAAGCCTCAATCACAGCATCCTCAGAGTATAACGTTATGATAAACATCAAACTACCTGAGACCCTGAGCCAATACATGGGTCGCTACCCCGCAGGTCATCTACTATCTCAGTATACAACTGTTCCTTGGGTGTCGGCTCTGGTGCACCAAAATAGGAGAACTCGACCACATCTACTTCACACCACACACCTCCAGGACCCTGATGATGAGTTACATATTTAAGCATACAGCAAAATAAGGAATAAAGGATGCAAGAATTAACATATTTTGGCAAGTGTTGAGTCTTTGGGTTCTAATGATAGGTTGAGTTCAAACATTTTACTGAAATCCCTGTCTGGAGAGAGGGGGGGGGGGGTATACTGTAGAAAAAGATAAAGACAATCAATGAAGTTAATTTCATTAGCTTTCTTTGTCCTAATTCAGGCAAATCTTTGGCAGGAGGGGTGGCAGAAATAGGATAAAAGATAATTAGTCATTCTTTTGATCACCTCCAAAGCAGTAGGTAGACACTGAATTGGACTAAGCCATTGTTTGTGAACTTTCCGGGACACAAACACTAGTATCGCTGGTATATCAGTCAAAACACCACGTCGAATACGAAAACCAATTGCTGTACCGAGACTGTAGCAACGCAAGAGTTTGCTATGAGATGCCCTTATAGTCATGAGATCAAGCAATGTTGTTGCTCGCTGCCCCTCAGGCAATCGGCCAAGAGTTTCTGGCAGAACCCCTTTCTGAAGATTTGCGAAATAGTTTGCTCTCTCTTCAGCAGCATCATTCAGTCGACTAGGCCAGGAGAAGTATGCAGCATTGCTCTCAGAGTGTTGTCCAGCAGATGCATAAGGTTGAAGTGTTGGTGGACTTAGTGAAGGAAGATTAGAATAACTGTAACAGTATTTTTCAAGGTCTAAGGCTGACTCCTCTGACGGTGTTGAACCTGAGCAACGGGTTCTTTTATTCAACCTTGCCCGATCCATCTGCTAATAGTTAACAAACTTGTTATTCAAAGTTCAGCAGGAAGAAAGACAAAAATACACCCCCAATTCTGAGTTTCAAGAGAATTAGCTATAATAGTGGTATGCTCTGATAATTTTATGTAATTTTGTCAAAACTGATAAACAAACAGACTGCTCAAAGCAAGAGAACAGCCAATGCAACAATTAAGCAGGACTTTCATTTTGTTTCACGTGTTTTCTCCAACTGAAGCCTCTCTTACAATGTCATTGAAAAGACAGAGCAATATCCAGTTAGGTCGAATATAAAAATGAAAGCTCAGAAACTCAAGAGGCACATTATCTACTCAACATGATGTTTTAACATCAGTAAAAGGAACCATGCAAATATAGGAAAGTGGACAAGAAAAAAATATCTAAATGATTAAAAATCTAGAACTGCTTGCCGTGAGTGAAGTTATTAATCAAGTCCAATGCGAGTCATGATAAGTGAACGGTCAGCAATTCGATGGCTATTAAGGTATGCCGATATGTTATGGCACCAGATAAATATGACAAGATCTATTGTTATTATTATTATTTTAGTTAGCCACAAACCAAGTGCTCCCAGCTTACAACAAATTTGCCTTCTTAACATCATTTCTCTAAACTATGTAATTAGTCTGAGAGATTCAGTTAATAAGATGATAAAATTCCCTATATCTCAATCAACAAACTATACCTCAATCACAAACTAGGAGGAGTCCGTTGTATGAATCTATGCCTCCAACAACCATGTTATACTTTTACCCCAAAAAAAAGGAAGGAAAAAAAAAGTTCTGGCACTAGCAAAGGGTTGTTAATAAAGATTATGCACGGTACAAATTGAGAAAAAACAAACAGAAACAGAAAGCAGGGTCCTGGAAAAAAAAAACATGGGTGTGTGAAGATAGCTGTGCATGAAAAAAGAGAAAATGAAAGAAAGAAGATCAATTGCAGCAGTGATGGATTCTTATAGAAAGAGAAAAAAGATGAGCTATTTTTTTACCTCACAAAGGCAGCTGCTAAACTTGAAATGAAATTGCGAAAGGAAGAGAAAAAGCTGCAAACATAGTCAAAGTCACGCTAAGCCATGAGAGGCCCCAGTGTTATAAGACTATTAAATTGTGTTTTAAGTGAAGCGGATTTACTCTTCACGACAGTATCGAAGTGAGTGACTATGTTGTCCATCGCCAACCTTGGAGAAGGGGAAGGGAAAAAATAGGAAAACCCGGGCGCGTGTGGATCATATGCGGGCCATTGAATAATTTGGTCGGATCGCCTTTTGGACGCTTTCACACAACACGAATTAAAAAATAGTCGGATTTAATAGTGTTCATTCAAAAATAGTCACAATTTTAAAAATAATTAAAATTTAAATATTTTTCATATAAAGATAAATCTGAACAAAAATACTATTCAAAATCCGAAAAATACTCCAGTATAATATACTGGAATTCCAATATAATATACAGAGAATCAGAAGGTAGATACAGGTTTCAACAAGTAAAAGATGCAAGGTGAAGAAAGGTACGAGGTACCCAAATAGTGAAGATTATCAGTATTTACAATCCATGTAGAGAAATATAAGCATTATGTGTTACTTTCAACAGTAACAAAGATATATACAATTGGTCACACCCATCTCAGTTATGCCTTATGAGAGCTAACAGATATAGCTTAAGAGAAGAATGGGATATCAGGATCTATTTGGGGTTAGAGTAACCAAAAATGGTGGATGATTATTATCATTAGCTAACATTTCTGAAGAATAGTGCAAACGTGGTAATAGATCTCCTTGCGAGACATCCAGATGGTGCATTATATAATAGAACAGTCATATATGAATACTAGAATGTTCAGAAATTTCAGAAGATAGGCAGTGGAATCCTAGAAGGGTTAAATATTTACATTAGTATGACTCCTGCCCCTAGTAAAAAAAAGAGAGAATGTTAGGTGTCCTGAAGAGCCAGTGAGATGAAGCCGGGGAGCTAAAAGTTAAAGAACGTTTTCTTGAAGTCTTCAGAATAAGGTTGTCACGACCCAAATTTCCCTTTGTTGGGTATCGTGATTGCACCTAATATTCATGGAATAATAACAATAATGATAAAATCTAATTTTTTTCTAAAATAAATAATTCTCTATACATTGCATATTCCCAAAACCCGATAGTACAAGTCATAAGCTTTATACAATTTACTACAACTTCTAATTACAATTGTTTGGAAGTAAGCAAAAACAGTGCAAATACAAAATAGGAAGGTGACTCCGAAGCCTGCGAGCGCAACGACAGGTTTACCTTGAGTCTCCTCGGCAAGAGTCCGCACAGCTACTAATGATCAATACCTGGATCTGCACAAAAATGTGCAGAAGAGTAGTATGAGCACACCACAGCGCTGCCCGGTAAGTATCAAGACTAACCTCGGTGAAGTAGTGACGAGGACTAGTTAAGACACCCACTGGTCTAATAAAATGAACAAGTATCGATAAAGGAATAAAGGGAAAAACGATATACACATAAAGGCTACGTAATATAGCTAACAATACAGTGAATTCGATAAAGAAGGAAAAACAATAAGTATCAGCGGAAACCATAAAACAACACAAAGATTGAATAGAACACAAACAAATCTGGAATGTAAATATACAACACGAACAGGTTATGTCTCAACAACTTCAACCACTTCTACATCAAATTCGTAGTCATCTCTACGAGGTTCCGAACCTCGGACAAATCACCATTTACGGGTCCCAATATTCGAACCCGAACACTTGGCATCTTGCGCGCACCCTCGTTCGAGTGCTAACTGCATGGACGTCTTATGTTCCAATTGGGTCATCTTCACCCATACGGTAAGTATAACAAGAATATCTATACTTGACAACAAAAAGGAGCCCTAAATCCATTACTAGTACTTAACTACGTGTATGCTTGTACAAGTGTCCTAACATGATTCAACAAACCATAAGTATAAGGAAATAAAAGGGCAACACGTACATTGTCATCTCACAAATTTCTACACGAATAAACTCACACCGTAAGTGTTCCAGTACACAATATCAAAAACAAGGAATACCCCCAGGCCAACACAAGTATCACAAACAATCTCTGACATAGCGCACCTTGTCTCGCCACGTGTGCAATAGTAAAGTATAGGCCCGCCTTGTTTCGCCACACGTGCATAAGCATGTTCCCACCTTGTCTCGCCACATGCGCAACCCACATATACATATCTCACCTTGTCACGTCGCATGTGCAATATCTATGAACACGGCACGGCAGAAACCTCGTGCAAACCCCCATATCAACAACTGCACTGCAGAAACCTCGTGCATCATAATAACCACAACAGCACGACAAAAACCTCGTGCGTCGCCACAATAAGTACAACAAAAACAATGGCAACAGTTCAAGATACAATAATTACATCAACTCAAGAGCCTTCGATCACAAGATAGGCGAAACTAGTTCACGAGAAATAAACATAATAAGGAAAGCTACGCATATTAAGAACCGCTCAACAAGGAAGGAAAATAGCATGTAACAGTCGCACCTAAATGCACAGGTTAACAACAAGAAGTCGACACGAATCCGATACCTCTATTTACGGGCAAGTCAACTAAGATATAGAATATCTAAACTTCTTTTAAGGTCGGCAGTTTCAAGGGTATTCAACAATTTCATTTAAGGACAAGCAACGTGAAAATAATCATAACCTCAGTTAAGACCAAACCACTATAGAATGAGATGAAGATAATTACAATTAGAGATAGGAAGTTAAGAAGACATAGCATGACAGTAAAAAGGGAATAAAATCTTCAGATAAGTCAACTAGGAGTCAAATAGGCAATAGGAGTAAATCCAAAAGTAAAAGAACTTCTACATTTAAGCAAATAAAGATGAAAGTAGAAATTAGGAAATTAAATCATGCTAAGGACAATTCATACTCGGCGAATATAAGGACCTAAGATTCCTAAAGGGTCAACTTTCCACAAATAAGTCTGAGCACGCACTCGTCACCTCGCGTACACGAACTACAATCAACATAGAATACTCAAATCCTAAGGGGCAATTCCTCCACACAAGGTTAGGTAAGATACTTACCTCAACCGCTCAAATCAAACATGAAATCACGTTCTTTCCACGAGTATCCGACTCCAAATGTACCAAATCTAATCAAATCAATAGTATCGTGTAAATAATACTACAAGCAACTAGTTTAACTAATAAATTCGAAGCAAAGATACGAAATTAGGAAAATCGCCCATAAAGCACCTCAGGCCCACGTCTCGGAATTGGTAAGAATTTACAAATTATGAACATCCGCTCAATTATGAGAACACCCGAACAAAATCATCAAAACCCGACGTCAAAATCTCCCTCAAATCTCGGATTTTCAATTGAGGAACCTTTTCTCCCATTTCCAAACTTTTACTCTCAAATTCCTTAATAAAATGAGGGAAACCACAATAGATTAATGAAATAAAACCAAATTCGAGTAAGAAATCGTTACCCACAAGATTCCTCTGAAAATCCGTCAAAGAATCGCCTTCTCCCGAGCTCAAAATCAAAAAAATGGAGTGAAAATGAACAACCCTCGATTCTGCCCCCTTTTCTGCCCAGTGATTCTAGCACATACGGACATTTCTCGCACCTGCGGTCCAACCAGTCGCACCTGCGGAAATCACTAACTCCCACATCTTCGCACCTACGCTTAAGGTCACGCACCTGTGGGCTCGCAGCTGCGGCCAAAACCTCGCACATGCGCCTCAGGCCTGGCTCCCCAAATTCCGCATATGGGGGCTTCCCTTCTGCGCCTGCAACCTTGCACCTACAGCTACCCATCCGCAAGTGCGGAAAAACACCAGAACTCCAAAAACCAGCAGGTCAGCAAACTCTAAATTCTCAAAACAATCTGTTAACCACCCGAGGCCCCCAGAACCTCGACCAAACATACCAACTAATCCTATAACTCCATACGAACTTGGTCGAGCCTTCAAACCACATCACATAACACTAAAAACGAGGATTAAACATGCATTCAAGCCTAAGAAATAAGCATTCTTTCCAAATCTACAAACGATGCCGAAACACATCAAAACTAGTTCGAATGACCTCAAATTTGACACACATGTCACAAATGATACTACGAACCTACAGCCACTTCCAGAATTTCATTCCGGGCTCGATATCAAAATTTCACCTATCGGCCGAAATCGTCGAAAATCTAACTTTTACCAATTCAAGCCTAAATCTACCACAGACCTCGAAAATATATTCCGGACACGCTCCTCATCCCAAGATCACCATACGAAGTTGCTGACATCATCCATAACTCGTTCCGAAGCCAGTTACATAAAAGTCAAATTCCGATCAAAACTTCACTGTTTAAGCTTTCAAAACAACAGTCCTTCTTCCAATTCGACTCTGAATCATCCGGTAACTGAATCCAACCATGAACACAGGTCGATGTACACGATGCGAAGCTATTCAAGACCTTATACCACCTAACAAAGCTTAAATTCTAAAAATGACCGGCCGGGTCGTTACAAAGGTGATAAATAGAAATATTAGCAGGAGTATAAGAAGAGAGTAAATGAAACATTATGAGTAATACATGATAAATGGGTGATAACGGTAAATCAAAATATGACAGAATGATAAAGTCTATAGTTAAGTGAAGGAAATATAAGAAGAGATAGGCCTCGAGTCAATACAAGAGTATAAGCCCTAAAGTCATATCCTCATTTCGAGAAATCAATTGCTGAGTCCATCGTGATAACCAGAAGGAAAATTTATACCCCAGAGTAATATAAATTAGTATAGGATATTTAAAAAAAATAGAACATGAATTAGGGATCGAAGGAATTGGTAATAGTCAGCATCGTTTCAGAGATCGTGTTTCGACAATATTAGAATGAACAATATAAGAATAACCTTTAAAGGTTATTCAAGAAGACGTTCCCCTAAAGCAAGAACTATGAGCAGAGTTAAGCCTAAGGGACTAAATGTGCCAGTTACACCAAGTGTCACCCTTGTGCGTAAGAAATTCAATTATCCTTGGTGTAGAAGGGTTACCGCAAGACGAGTAATATGTCAGTGAAGATATGAAAAAAAATGTCAAAGATGAAGAGGTAACTATCGAATGGTAAAGAAAGAATGCGATAAAAAGGTGAAATGAATGAGATTGCATTTATTAAGATCCTACAATAATATGACTCCAGAATATTATGCAAGCATGACGCTAGGGAGAATCTGTAACGACCCGACCGGTTGTTTCGAGGGTTTAGCCCCGTTTTACCTATTTCTGTCTTGTTATGCATTATTCAACTCTATCGTGTCGTTCTAGGTTGGTTTACCGGGCTCAGAGTGATTGTGGAGAGAAATGAGACACTTAGTCTCTTAACTTGGTTCAATAGTTGAAAAAGTCAATCGGAAGTTGACTTATAGGTATATGATCTCGGAATGTGGTTTTTATGGTTCGTATGACTTCATTAGGTGATTTGGGACTTACATGTGTATTCGGAATGTTATTCGGAGGTCCGTGGTAGAATTAGACTTGAACTGGCAAAATTGGATTTTGGCGATTTCCGGTCGGCAGTGAAAAATTAGCTATCGGGGTCGGAATAGAATTCTGGAAGTTAGGATAGGTTCGTACTGTCATGTGGGATGTGTGTACAAAATTTCAGATTATTCCAACGTGGTTTGAGTGGTTTTGGCATCATTGGCGAATTTCGAAAGTTTAGAAGTCGTTAGGCTTGACTTATGGATCTATTTGGTGTTTCGATGTTGTTTTGGATGTTCCGAGGGTTCGACTAAGTTTTAATAATCATATAAGACTTAGGGTATCATTGGTTGAGGTCCCCAGGTGTCACGACCCAAATTCCCAACCTTAGGGATCGTGATGGCGCCTGACACCACACTTGCTAGGCAAGCCAATGTTAGAATTCGATTAGCTATTTTTGCTTTGGTTACTTATTTAAACACAATAAAACAAATTTAAAGTAATTTAATTCTAATGATTTCCAGCAAATAACTTCATAAATAAAATGTTAAACAAATAAATAAACCGAGCCACGAACTAAATATATATAACTCTAAGACTACCCAGGGTCTGATATCACAATTCACGAACTTCTAAGAATACTACAAATAATGGGCTGAAAGAAAATAATATATCTGTTTTGAGTAGAATAAAACAGTCTCTATAAACTAAGAGAAGACTCCAGGAATCTGCGGACGCCAACAAATCTACCCCGTGTCTCTGAATGATGATATCGGCTACTAAGATCTCCTAACGTTGGTCGGTACCTGGATCTGCACAAAAGAGTGCATAGTGTAGTATCAGTACAATCGACCTCATGTACAGAGTAAATGCCGAGCCTAACCTCGGGGAAGTAGTGACGAGGCTAGGACACACCACATAAAACCTGGACATCGAAATCATGCTAACAGGAATAACAACAAATAATGGGAAGGGAGCATGCGAAAACAATAAGGCAAACACAGATAGTGATCAACAATAATTTTAACAATTAAATATAGAAAGTAAACTTGCACGGCATCACCCTTCGTGCTTTTACTCTCAGCTTCACCAGATTATAATTAAGAATTGCACGGCATCACCCTTCGTGCTTTTACTCTCATCCTCACCAGATTATAATTAAGAATTGCACGGCATCACCCTTCGTGCTTTTCACTCTTCCTCACAATATAATTAAGTCATGCACGACATCACCCTTTGTGTTTTTACTCTCATCCTCGCCAGATTATAATTAAGAATTACACGGCATCACCCTTCGTGCTTTTCACTCTTCCTCACAATATAATTAAGTCATGCACGACATCACCCTTTGTGTTTTTACTCTCATCCTCGCCAGATTATAATTAAGAATTACACGGCATCACCCTTCGTGCTTTTCACTCTTCCTCACAATATAATTAAGTCATGCACGACATCACCCTTCGTGCTTTACACTCTTCCTCACAATCTCATCAAATCATCAACAATATAAAAAGGGATTTCACGAGAAATAGTATTTTTCATCATAATTTCTATCACCATTTAATATTTCAATCTCAACTCAATGTTCTCAAAGGAATTTCACAATAAATCAATATTTCGTCATGGTTACTATCATCATTTATCATTTCAATCTCAACTCAATGCTCTCAATATTTCACTAACAACAATAATCACAGATGATGGGCTTTAAGACAATCAGAATAACAAGAAATAGCATTTACTCGCACGGTATGACCTGACCACAAAGTATAAGTACTCGTCACCTCACCTATACATTGGATTTAACAAACAAACAGGTAAGAAGTAGTCATACAATACCTATTCCCTTAAGCTAAGGTTAGACATAACACTTACCTCAATTCCGCAGGCCACTCACTGCTCAATTATTGCTTTTCCTTTCGAATTCACCTCCAACACACTCGAATCTAATCATAATTAGTTTAATATCATTAATTAATGCTAAAGGAACCAACTTTACTGAAAAATTATGGTTTCTCAAAAAAAAGTTAAAACCCGACCCCGGTCCTGCTTGGTCCAAACTCGGGGTTCTGACCAGATTACGTCTACCCATTCACCACCGAACCCGAATATGCAATTAGTTTCAAAATCCTACCTCAATTTGAGGTAAATTTTTTATTTTTACAAAATTCCCTAATTCTACCCAAACCCTCAATTTTTACCATGAAAAATTCTTGATTTTTGATTTAAAAGTGATGAAAAACATTGGGTAATTGAAAGAGTAGAGTTTAGAATTGATTACCTACACTTTGGGGATGAACTTTGGTGAAGAAAACCGTCTTTAGGGCTTGGTAGTTCAAAAAATAGTGAAAGAAAGGGTTCTGTCCGTGTTTAAAAGCTAATTTATATAGTTGGGCAGGCCTTCTACGCGATCGCGTGAGCCTGCCCGAGTTCGCATAGCTTCGCCAAATGGGAACTTCGCGTTCGCGGACCTAAGGTCGCGTTCGCATAGAGGAACGAAGCCCCCCCCCCCCAGGCCCAATTTACCCTCTGCGTTCGCTTAGCCCAACACGCGTTCGCGAAGCTTTAACTGCCAGTGCTTCGCGTTCGCGTGAGGGTCTACGCGTTCGCATTGCACAAAAAACCCCAATTAATTTACTCACGCATTCACGAGTGACTCCACGCGAACGCAATGAAAAAAATAGTTGAGCACCAGTAACATCAAAAACCATCAACTTTTTCTAAGTGTAAAACACCCCGTGGCCTATCCGAAACTCACCCGAGCCCTCGGGGCTTTAAACCAAACATGCATGCAAGTCTAAAAATATCATACAGACTTGCTCGTATGATCAAATCATGAAAATAACATGTAAAACTATAAATTAAACCTCAAAAATCATCATTTTTCTCAAGGACACGCAAAGTTCACTATTTCTCAACCGGATGTCCGAATCACGTCAAATAAACTTCGTTTCTTACCAAATTTCACAGATAGCATTTATATACTATAACGTATCTGTACTGGGCCCCGGAACCAAAATATGGGCCCGATACCCATGGTTTCAAACATTAATTATTTTCTTTATTTCATTAATAATTCAGCAAAATAATTTCTTTCAAAAATTGATTTCTAAGGCTTGGGACCTCGAAATTCAATTCCGAGCATACGCCCAAGTCCCATATTTTACTACAGACCTCCCGGGATCGTCGGAACATAGATCCGGGTCCGTTTACTCAAAATGTTGACTCAAGTAAACTAAAATCAAATTTTAATTCTAAAAATTAGTATTTATTATATTTTCACATAAAAACTCCCCGGTTTCACGCCCGGACTGTGCATGCAAATCGAGGTAGATAAAATTAATCTTTTTATGGCTAATAAGCCTAGAAAAAAGTCTTAATTCATAAAATGACCCCTTGGGTCATCACACGCGGGCCTCGGGATTGATTTCAGATGGTTATCAGAGGTTTGGACTTGGAAAAGGCAGCACAACTGCTGCTAGTGCCAGTTTACTGGTGTGTCCGAACCTACGGATTGGGGACCGCATGTGCGATAGTCGCAGGAGCGGTAGGCGATGCAGATGTGGAGAAGGTCGTAGAAGCGGAGTGGTTGACCTCACCTGCGGGCCCGCAGGTGCGAGGCCTGAGGCGCAGGTGCGGAAGTAGGAGAGTTAGTGAAAGTTGTAGGTGTGGCGCCTTGACCACAAGTGCAGTCCCGCAGGCGTGTGAAATGGCTGCAGGTGCGGAACCCCTCGGCAGAGTATATAAATTCCATCCTTCTCGAATTTTCTTATATTTCACCATTTTTTAGGACGGGTTTGGAGCTTTTTGAGGGATTTTGAAGAGGGATTCAAGGGGAACACATTGAGGTAACATTTTTGAACCTAATACTTGATTCTATATTGGTATTTGACAGATTAATCAAGAAATTTGTGGGATCTAATGGTAAAAATTGAGGGGTTAGGGCTTGGAAATTTGAAAGTTTGATTTTGGGATTTGAGGGGTTATATGTGACCGAATTTTGATGAATTTGGTATGTATAGACTCATGAGTGAATAAGGATTTCAGTTTTGTAATTTTTGTCAGATTTTGAGATGTGGGCTTGGGGGTCGGGTTTGACCAAATTCGGGATTGGTGATGTAATTTGATAATTTTGATGTGGGCTTCGTTCCTTTAGCATGTATTAATGATATGATAATGATTTTGGATAGATTCGGGGCGATTTGAGGCCGAGTCGAGCGGCAAGGGAATCACGGAGTAGATTTTTGTCCGGTTTGAGGTAAGTTACGCTTCCAAACTTGGTTCTGAGGGTTCGAAACCCTGAACTATGTGTTATGTGATTAGAATTGGGTGACGCACATGCCAAGTGACGGGCGTGCACCGTGAAACTTGTGACCTAATTCATCCCATGGCACCGTTTTCTGGTTCTCTCTCGTTGATATATGTGCTTTTATCTATGTGGCTGATGTGAACATGCTGGAAATCATGCTAAATACCATGTTAAGGATTCACACCGAAACTGTTAAGACCCGAGTGGTCTTTTTAAATGCGAACATGCTAGATATTATGTTAAGGCTTCACGTCGATGTTGTTGGGACCCAAGTGGTCGCTTATTGTTGTCATCTCATGTGTTTCATTGATATTATATTTTTAGTCCTGTTATTTCATACCATATCATGCCTCAGTCTCGGTAATTGTTGGTTTTGCATATTTTATCATTCATTCGGGCTAGTTCATACATTGTGAGCCCATGTGAGCGATACTGGAGAGTGATGACTGAGTGAGGCCGAGAGCTTGTTATTGAGTGACAAATATGGATCGGGTTGCATGCCGCAACGATATATATATTTGATCGAGTTTCACGCCGTAGCGATATAGCGCTTGGGCTGAAGGAGTCCCTCCGGAGTCTGTACACCCCAGTGAGCGAAGTGATGTTTGAGGGATGGATATTCCCTGGACATGGATCTTGTCTGAAGTGATATTTGAGGGATGGATCTTCCCTAGGCATGGATCTTATCCGAAGTGTTTATTCATGGAGATGGATCTTCTTCATGAGGCCGGATTGGCCTGTTCCCATCAGTACTAAGCGACTGAGGTCAGTGAGGTGTGTACGTATTCTGGGATGGATCTTCCCTTGGACGTTGAGCCATATACAGTACCGAGTGGTTGTGAGGTGTATCATTATCTGGAGATAGATCTTCTCCTCATGGCTGGATCGACCTTCCTCAATACTGAGTGACTTCTGTCTGATGTGTATATATTCTGGGAGGGATCTTCCCTGGGCCATGCAAGCCATATACAGTACTGAGTGGACGAGTAATTGAGAGTGGGAGCACATTGTGTATTTCATTCTGTTATTGCATGGGCATGTAAAAACAGTCGAGGTATATAAGTTAAACTGTTCGAAATTGTGTTTATCTTGTCACTTGAGCTGTCTAGATAACTGAAAGCATGCCTAAATTTTTGTACATTTATCCTGTCATAAACATGGAGGTTTAGTCCGTCACTACCTCTCAGTCCATAAGTTGTGCTTGTTACTGAGTTGGTGTACTCACGTTACCCCCTGCACCATGTGTGCAGATTCAGGTACCAGAGCTGAGTGAGAGCTGGTTTACTCTCTGGGAGCACTTCGGAGATTGCAAGGTAGCTACACGGCGTCCGCAACCTTGTCTCTCTCCTTCCTATTAGTCATTTTGTTTATGCTCAGACTTGCTTGTAGTAAGGGAACAATACCAGATTTTGTATTTCCTTTTTAGTTGCTCATGACTGATGAATCCGGATTTTGGGGCTGTATTTAAATGTTTCACCTAACTTTATTTGCTTTGAAATGCTAAAAAGGAAGATTTATAAAATAATGGTTAATATTGAATCAAACGAAAGGTTTCTTATGTTATGCATAGTGGATCGGCTAGCCTAGTATCACGATAGGTGCCATCGCGGCCGGATTGGTTTTTGGGTTGTGACAGAATCAATAAGGGTTTCACACTTAATGATATTATTAAATAAGTGAGAATGAACACTTGATACATAAGGATCCCGTACGAGAGGTAATTTAAGACAAAGGGCATAACCTAAGAGGCATTACATAAAATACAAATATGAGAGTGGACCAACAGGTAGTCTGTAGTTGATTCAGGAAGAGCCTAGTTATGGCTAGATAGGAGGATACATGCAAATCAGTAGATCATGCAAGATAAACGTAGTGAAACCTAGCATAGGAAATTCAGTCTCTCAGATACGACATTGTATTCCTCGAGAAATATTCAGATAGGAGTTGGGGTAGTAGAAGGTACCAAATAAGTGTTACATAAATAAAAGGGAGTGCCACTAGGGAGACAACTAAAATTTCAATTCAAAAGCAACCATACGAGCACAAGGTCACGAAGGTAAGTAACTAAGGATAATGATAGGCTAGTAAGAACATCAGAAATACCGTGGGGTATACAATGTAATAAACAAATTTACAAGAGTCAGAGGGTATTCCCTAAGAACTGCAACGAAAGACCAGCTGAGGAAATACGGAAGAAGGCTTCAACGGAAGCATAGCAACCTAAAGAAGAAATGGTCTTGTAACATCAGTCTCACTATAATATTGTATACACTCCATAAGAAAGTGGCACCTATCGTGGCTAATGAACGTGAAGAAGGAAAAATAATCAAGAGTTGATAATTGAGATCATATGAGATACAGGAAAACTCCAGTATTCGTGGGCACTAAGATAAGCCAAGTATCCATGTAGCAAGTGACAGAACGACTAGGAAAAGTAATTGCTTACATTTAAAGACAACTGAGAAGGCATGAAAAGAAATCTATGGTGCTCACGTTAAAAGGAAGGTTGTGAGTAGTATAAATAGATATGCGTAGGTCACAAGATAAAGTATGGTAACGCAACACGGTTTTAGCTAGACAGGAGTAAGGATAAGAAAAGGTGAATGAGAAGGTTACGAGAATAGGTAAGTCCTCGGGATTAAACCCATCACAACAAGAGAGCTGATGGTTTCCATAAAGTTATAAAAAGCTTAGTATAGCATGAGTGAACTCAAAGGAGCTTAAAACTAGGAGCATTCCATCAGGTAGTAAAGTAAGGGTGTAACTGTGATAAATGATAAGAGGATGCGTTTAGGCCATTGATTGAGTAATGATTTAAAGAAAAAGGGATTTAATGGGTAAAAAAGGATTAGAATACCCCCCCCCCCCTGATAGGATGAATCACATTGGGATGCTATGATAAAAAATTATTGGAGTATAGTATTGTCCCTAAGTGGAACAGGAAAATCACTTCAGATGTGAGCCCTAGTGCGATATATTACATAAGAGGTTTCAAGTTATTATTGATAGATTATAGATCAACATTAAGGTGAATCAATAATAGATGGATGAAAGTTACAAATATGAGATAAGATTAAGATGTCATTATTAAGATGAACAATATTAAGGAGGCGTTAAATGGCTTAGATTTATACATATAGGATAAGCAATGAGAGAGCAACCTAGAGTTGGGTGGCAGACCTCGATAGTAATAAACCAAAATAAGAGTTATGGTACAGTATAACCTACGTAGTTGTGGTAAATCCCTAAGCATAGATAACTGAGGCAATGAAACAAGATATAACAAAAGTTGTAAGTTGAACAAAGTACCAAGAAAAGAATTTTAGTACACCTATAGATGCCCAGAGGGACAACTTGTCATAGTACCATATATGTTCACAAAGTGAAGCCTAGAGATTGGTTAAGAGACTAACGTAAAAATGAGATAAGAGTGGCATTATTCAAGGTTAGAATCGTACATGATGTATGAAAGAAGATAGAAACAGTGACGAGATTGGAAGAATTTCGACCACAAGTCGTGGTGTGAGAAAGAGGCCTAAAGGGGGGAATGCCCTAGACTTTGGATTTATTCACCGAATAACTCCCTAGATGACAAAGACAATATTAAAGTATTCGTAAGAGCTATTTCTTAAGATATGGATAAGTGCATTAGTCAACATTCGAGGACGAATGTTCCAAAGGGGAGAATGAAGTTATACCCCATGTTTTCGTACGTGAGAGTACGCCGTAAGTTAATTGATGTAAGCTCAGAAATAAGATTATATTTGGAAGCATATAAAGTAATTTAATCATGTTACCTTGGAGATTACACATATTTAAGATCATGAATAACGAGTACCAAGAGGGTTGGAAAGCTTAGAAGCTAAACCAATTGAAGAAAATAAGGTTCGTCGAAAGTCGACGAGTTTGGAATGTTATAACATGTATTTTAGGGTGAGACTATAGTTCATTACATGATTAGTAGGTTATTCTATGAGTTATTTTTGTCGTATGATAGTCGTGTGCTACGTTTTGAAGTCAATCAAGTTGTGGAACAAAAGTTGGCAAAGGTCTTCACAAGTTACATTCATAATATGCTGGAAATTAGGTCAAATATAGATGAGATTTTATCCCAATATACTTGGAATTATGGAATGATATATCTACCAAATTTAATATCTATGAGTTTAGTTTCTAACTCATTTAACCTTTCATCAATACGACATCGGAGTAGAGAGATATTCACATTTTCGTGAGACTGCGCAAAGCAGCTCCCATGGGACCCACAAAGTCGGTATAAACTCCAGCTTGTATTTAAGTCAATTCTAAATAATTTTCACTCATTTTTATCGTCAAAAACAGTTCCTAAACCCTCCTAAATGATCTCCAATGGTTCCTCCATGATTCTAGGGTGAAAACCTAAGATAAAAACATGAATCCAACGTTAGAAACCCCGTGGTGCTTGCTAGATCGTAGGTCTTCATCTTGTGGCTGTTTTGGAGGGTTCTTCAAAGTGAAATAACCTCAGGTCTCGTATGGTTATTGTTGATTAAGGTAATAATCAGTCACTCCTTCATACATATTAGATTTTTAAGGTGAACCACAAGTGTTTACACTCCAACTTGAACACCAAAAGTTGATTCAAGAAGAGAATACAACACCTATAGTGTTGTGGTGTCATTGAGGATAATTGTGGGCTGTGTTTGGACGAAATTTCAAGTGGTTGATACTGTATACGGTGCGTATAATAGCCTACTAATTGTGCTTAAACTTTCTTGTATGTTGGTTAAGTTGTTAGGATAATAAACTACAAGATAATACTTGGATTAGCTTAAGTCACTTCTATGGTGTTGTATTGCCATTGAGGGCTATTGTAAGCTAAATATAACTTGGATTTAAACTTTAAGCTACTGTAGGAGGTATGTGTATTGTGTTCTTGCAGGTGCTTAAGGTTATCTTGATGTTGATTAAGTTAAATGGTTGGACTAGACATGAACTAGTGAATTAAGTTGCAAATTGAAGAAAGTTGGAGTTGTGGATTGTTTCCTTTGTTATAAATATATGGTATAAGGATGGAATCATTGATGAATTACTTCATTATCATATTAATAATATTTTTAAGTTAATGTAAGAAGTCTATAAGGAGTGATATGGGTTATACGGCTTCCGATCGAGCTTGCCGCTCAAAAATGATTGTTGAACTAATCAGAGAGCTAATTGAGAATTATATTGTTGTTGTTTGGGCTGTTTGGTGACTTTTGGTGACATATGGGATGTAGTAAAAATAGGGGAGGTTCTTTCCGTTTTCTTTTAGAATATCGGTTTTGAAATATGAGAGTTACTATGCTTATATGATGACGACGAAGTCGGGTTACTCATTGTGGACGTAAGAAGATCATATTGAGCTTTCTTGACGATTGGAGAGAAGATTGAAAAGGTATGTTAAGGCACTTCCTTCTTTGTTTTGGCATAATCTAAAGTGAAATGAACGTAAACAATAAGTTGTTTCATAATGAATCTACTCCTAGCAACTATGGTTGTCCATGTTATTCTATCCTTACAAAGTAATTCTAAGAAAGTACGTATGATCCTTGAGTCCTAGTGAAGTTCATATTGATGGTATGATTTTCATAATGTTAATCGAAGGTGAAACTACCTTACGTCACTCCAAAAGGTTTAGAGCGTGATTCCATGAGTCCAGCATGCATTATATATAATATCTATTTTACTCTACCGATACGCGCTATAGTCGGCCGGGTACGACACCTATTATGCAACCACTGATCAGTTGGTTTACCGAGCTCCACGTGGCCGGGTACAATTCTATCGAGCCTTATGATGGCCGGGTATGTTTTTATCGAGTCCTCTTTGAGGCCGGGTATGATATGATGATGATGCCCACAAAGTCGGATATTTTTAAAATATTATGTATATATATGTATCACGCATTTCATGTCACTATCTCTTAGAGGCAACTCAGATGCTACATGTTGTATCTCCTATATCTCTCTTTACATTATTGTTCTTATTTATGTTTTTCTGCCTTACATACTCAGTATTTTATTCGTACTGACGTCTCTTTTGCCTGAGGATACTGCGTTTCATGCCCGTAGGTCCCTATAGACAGGTTGAAAGTACTCCTAGTAGGCTATCAGCTCAGCCGAAGGTGTTGCTACACTCCACTTGCTCCGGAGTTGCCTACTTGGTCAGTATAATTAGGGCATGTATTGACTGGTATGGCGGGACCCTGTCCCGACCTATATGACATTATATAGTCTTAGAGGCTTGTAGACGGATGTAGGTATATGGATACTTGTATGGCCTTGTCGGCCTATGTTTTGAGTTTGCAAATGATCATGTTAGCCTTATAGGCCTGTATGTCACATATATAAGTTTCTATATCATGTTTGGTCATCCTATGTCTAGTATGCACTTATATTTTATTCTGGTTATCTCATGACGACCCTTTTGTCCCATTTACCCATGATAGTACGATAAGAAAGATATGTTACGTTGGTACTCGGTTGAGTAAGGTACCGGGTGCCGTCGCGGCCCGTAGGTTGGGTCATGACAAATATACTGGAATTCCAGTATAATATACTGGAGTTCCAGCATAAGTAAACTGGAACTATACTGGAGTTCTAGTATAATATATTGGACTTCCAACATAATATACTGGAGTTCCAATATAATATACAAGTCCATCATAATATGCTGGAAGTTCATACACAGGTGCTCCAATCTCCAGTATATTATACTGGAACTTTCCGCGTGTTGGAGTTTCAGTATAATATGCTGGAAGTTCATACACAGGTGCACCGATCTCCAGTATATTAAGCTGGAATTTTTTGTGTTGCAGCAAAATAATGGCTATTTTTTAATGACTTTGCAAACGCTGACTGTTTTTGAATGACCAATCTGAAAACTGGCTAGCCCATGCTATTTTTACCTTTTATGGGCCTAATTTGAAATTCAGGCCTCCTAAGACCATCTTTTTTGCCTTTTTTGTTTGGGACAAGATCATACCACAGATGAGATGAAATAGTGTATTTTACGAAAATGTCCCAAATAAGTTTTAACTTATCAACTTCAGCCATTAACGATAGACTTACCAAAACTAGCCAAGTACGTATAAAAATTCTTTCTCTCCAAGAATCACGCACAAAGATCTACTTCCATATTTTTAAGCGTGATCAGCAGCGTTAGATGCAAGACGAAAATTAAATTTTATGGATGAGATAGCAAATAAGGTGATGAGTCGATATACAAAATATGAGGAAGATCGGAGGTGATTTGAATTGATTTGGTATCAAAATTCGTAGTCAAAAATCAAGTTCGAATTTTTTTTTGCGACACATGTATCTCACACATAGGTATGGGTGGAAAATGGGCTGGTCGACTCGAATATGGGAGGGCCAAAATAGGTAATGCAAAAACGGTTAAATTATCTGACCCGACTCATATTTAATACAGATATAAAATGAGTTAACCCGCGAATAATATGAGTAACCATATTATTCATGGTTTTTTGAATAAGATCACTTATGGAAGAATTTCTAGTGTCTCAAGCTTGAGGAACCTTCAACTTGAGTCTTTACAAATGTAAAAGTTGAATATGCAATGGTTATCCATTTTCTACGTGGATAATATGGTTCTTATTGATATTTAACCCCTTTTTAAAAAGTTCATTATCCAACCCATTTTTTAGTGGATAATATGGATGGGTAACTATTTTTTTTTAATCCATTTTGCCATCACTACACACAGGTATACATGTGATACACATTTGATATAAATATAAGTAATATACAGTATGATACACATATCATCTTTTTCCATGTTCATCTTCTACGTTGAATTTTCAATTCAAACCACCTCAAAACTCTACCAAATCATCCTAAAACTCATATTTAAACTCCTTAACATGTATCCAATCTATTCCAATAACACAAACCCAAGAAAGCAAAATTTTGATATTTTTTTGCTACAAATAGCTAATTCGTTAATATTAGTAATATTTTATAAATTGACTAATTTTTATACTAACTTACTTTTGGGCTGACATAACTTGGGCTGACATAACTGATAAGTTCCCTTATTCGTTTTGTTTCAATTTATATATTTTGTCTTCTTTGTAGTTTGTTTAAAAAAATATTATTTTATTTTAGGAAGTGTTAATTTGTTTAAAAAATGTTATTTTTCTAGTTTTATCAAGTGTTTAATTTTAATATTTTTATTTTATCCTCAATGATATTTTTAATAGAAATGATATGCATGTTTAAGATCAAAAGATCCAAATGATGTTTTTGTATATCGTACGCATTTTTAGTTTAGTTCCACAAGATTTAAAAGTTTCTTTATATTGTTAAACTTATATGTAGTCAAACTAAGTTGAGTCTAATATAGAATGGGATGAAGTAAGTTTTATGACATTAAGACATTACTGTTTCAGCCTGACTATGATCGTTTGTCCATGACTAGATCCATTTCTCCTCAAATGTAAACATCGATCCTTTCAACTAGAGTGTCTTCAAAGATTATCGGCCTCTTTTTTTTTTATTTTGCTTGTCAAATATATAATAAGGCTATTTTCACTTAACATGTCTAAAAAGAAACTAAAATATCGACTTTAACATGTTAAAAGGATTTGAAAATGCGTTGGATGGGAAAAATGAAAGAAGTTGCAAGAAACCACCCTTCTATCATTCAATTCCCTTGGAATTGAATTAAAATTTACAATTTTATGATCCTCATAATCAAATGGCGAAATTTTATTTAAAAAATAAAATAACGAATCGTTGGTAGTTTCCCTAATTTCACTGCGCGACTAAAAGTAAAACATATAACTAATATGTTTTTGGATTAACACTATAGCAAGTAGTAAATAGTTTCATATTGAACAATTTATGCAGAATACTCATTGAGCTTAAACTAATTATTCTTCTCTACCTATTTGAAAACTAATTACAATATAAACCTAACCAATTAAAATTGATTCCCAAACTTACCTACCCATCCCACTTTTCTTGGCTTAATATAGCTTGATTTGACTTGAATTGATTTGACTTGGTTTGGATTGTATTGGTTTAGTTTGGCTTGGTTTGGATTGTATTGGTTTGGTTTGTCTTGGTTTTAGTATCTTAGTTGACTTTATTTTGTTGGAAGGATTGGCATTAAAAGAAGGAAAATGGCTCAAATATAGCCCTCTACTTTCGTATATTGTTCACATCTATCCTCCGTTATACTATGGGGATATACCCTTACCATTAACAAAACTTTTTAAAAATACCTTTCACCTAACGGAAAGCCATCGGATTAAGAAAATCGTTTAAAAAAAATTCATTAACCCATAGCCCGTTAAACCCATCATATAAAGTAAGGAACCTAGATTTCTGAGACGTCTTATCATATTTTATTCATTTAGAGAGAGACTGAGAATGATGATGTCACGTTCCAAAATCTACTATAGGCCGTGATGACGCCTAACGCCGCCGTCAGACAATTCAAGGGTGATTAATCAACTTAGTTACTCATTTCATTATTTTTTAAATCATAAATCTCATTAAATAAATAAAGTGAAATCTAGTACTCGTTGAACACCCGTGATTTTATTTTCCAATTTCCGTATAAAATATATATTACAAGGTGAAATGATATTGATTACGTGAACTATAATAATGAACATCCAGTAGGAACCCCGAAAATCCGGTGTCACAAGTGCATGAGCTTCTACTAAAAAT
Source organism: Nicotiana paniculata (assembly GCA_005239505.1). Lineage (NCBI taxonomy): Eukaryota > Viridiplantae > Streptophyta > Magnoliopsida > Solanales > Solanaceae > Nicotiana > Nicotiana paniculata. The sequence goes on along the minus strand of ML303517.1, from coordinate 4,620 downwards.
ATAATAAAATACAACACCTGTTTAGAATACAAGTTAGATAGGAGAATGTAAATAACTCTGATGGAGACTCTATATGTTGCGGACTGTAACATTGAATGCAGCTCATTGTAAAGTCTCCGCAATAGCTGCGTCTTTACGCCCCAAAGACCACCAGACATATATATAAATACCTGCACAATAAGTGCAGCAAGTGTAGCATGAGTACGTAAATCAACGCGTACCTAGTAAGTATCTAGTCTAACCCCGAAGAAGTAGTGACGAGGGGTCGACATTGACACTTACTAGTGGTCCAATAAATCAAATACTGTAAGAAGTAAACAAATATGAGGCATGGTAAATAAACAATATAAACAAATATAGGTACGTGGAACGATCCTCCTCTGAACGGTAAACTCAAGCTCTCAATTATCAATTACCTCCTCAACTGGAGTATATAAGCAAAATGGTCCCCACCAAATAGGTCGTCAAAACTCAAATCAGGGAAAACTCATGAATGCAATGGCTTATTGTCAGTATTATGCATGACGTTGCCGAGGTGAACGACCCGATTCATAAGAGTATTTATAAAAATGCCGAGGCGAACGACCCGATCTCATAAGAATATTTATAGAAATGCTAAGGTGAACGACCTGATCCTATAAGAATATGATACTGCCGAGGTGAACAGTTCGATACCATAATAATGTGTAAACCGTCGAGGGTCGAACGACACAAACCATAGATGCATTTATTATACTGCCGAGGTAACTGCCCGCTCTCATAATAGTGTGGTACATAATCCTGCCGAGGCGAATGGCCCGATCCCATTAAAGTAAGAAGGTTTAACGGGTCCTTGACCCCACTCACGAATATACGTGTGAATTATGAAATTTAAGGAAACTTTGGAATGAATATGCACAACGGGGAAAAAAATCATAAGGGAAGCACAAATTTCCACAGCTAATCAAGTACTCGTCCAATTTCTAAAATAGCGAGCCCATTGCACTACCCAAGTCTAATCTCAGGTCATAATGAAAAATAAAATAACTAAACAGGCAAAGATATCTCAGATAGCACATTTAAAATATGGCGTGAATCTTAGTCTATTTGGACGTAATCAGGAATTCTAGCATACGCACGGACACTCGTCACCTCGTACGTGCGTAGCTCCCACAACATGTAGCATGCAATCAATATAACACCTACGAGATAATTTACAATTTTTTTTGAAGATAAACTTTACCCGTAACTTATATAGTTTATATTCCCAAAATCATCCAATTTTGTCTATGAGTTAACCCTCAAATCGAGGATTTACCATCTCATAACTTTGGGGCTTGGTTACCGTGAAAATGATAATTAAAATTATATTTGATTATGTGGTTCTAAAAATACGTGATATATTTTAATACCAATTGTTTAGGCAGAAGATGCTAAGTGAGTAGTGGAAAAATGAAATAAGAGCGAAAGGTAGCTAGATTATGCAAATCGAGCAGTGGAGAGCCTGGTTTCGAGGTCAGTTGGGATGGGCCTCGATGTCGGTCGGGATGGGCCTCGAGGTCGAGTTTAGGAGCCTGACAAAGGGCTGCTGAGGGTGATATAACAGTATTGAAGGCCTAAGAGATGGCCTATTTGTGATTAATAACAAATAATCAATGAAGAATAAGTAATGAACACAATAAATGAAAGGCAATAAATCAATAGAACAATTATAGAGAATGTTTTAGTTAGAGATCAGAGGATGTTCTTGTTGTTGTATTGAATATCATGTGTGTTACAAAGTGACAAGGGTCCCCTTTATATATGAGGGGGAATCCCAACATAGTACACGTGTAATTAATGCAAAGAGAGATGGCTGGTACAACCATTTAATGACACGTTACGGGCTTGTACTATATAGCTTTAACCACGTGCCTTTCGGGGTTTTCCCGCCTTTCTATGTTGTCTTCGATTTGCACTTCCCCGAGGTCGAGGACCTTCGATGTGACCCTCGATGCCAAAGACTCGAGCCTTCTAAGCATCGTAATGACCGTAAAATCGGGCTCTCCGATTTTAACCGTATATAGATAGTGCCCATGTTTCTTAGAATGAAGTGATAAGAAACGGACTTGACTTCTTGCCTCTTCGAAATCCCTATTATGACGTCAGTGTCTTTAGAGCATTAAATGATGTGACATGGCAGAGGTCGCCGTCAACATAGTTTTTGAGAAGCCCATGAGCCATTATTGGTTCGACCCTTCCGCTTCAATGCATGCCCAAAGGGGCCTCTATAAATACTTCAATCACTTGCCTTTTCATAACTTTACATCTTCTTCAAATCTTCAAATTTTTACTAAGTGCTTTCCATTTTCATCTTCTATCTGCGTTTTCTTCTCCGTATTCTTTCATTAAAATTCAATTATAATCATGGCTAAAACTTCCAAAACGGTACCACAAAAAGAAGGAGTCGCTTCTTCATCACTCCCGTCTAATGGCAAGTCGAAAACTCCTCCTACCATCAGTAATGCATTCTTGTCCCTTTTGACACCATTTCTGACTTCATGATCGAAAAACCCCCTTCTACACGGGCCGATGCGAGCCCATGTCTCGATATATAAGTGTAGTAACCGATACTGAGAGGGTAAAGCTGGACTGCCGTTGGGGGGAGGCCGCCCGAGTAGAAATCCCTACAACTGATGAAATCATAGTCAGACATAGGGATGGCTTTCTCAGTGTATATACATATCCATCTACCTTAGGCCCCGTAGATTATTCCTCTCCGCCGATTGACCCGGTGATTCTTGATTTTTGCCACCAGTACCGGGTGACACTCGGTCTAATCTATACTTATTTTTGGAGGATTGTATACATGTTTTGACACATTACCAACATGATCGAGGGAATGAATTTCACCCTCGACCATTTGATCAGATTGTACAACCCTCGACTCTTTCGTGGGGCCCTAATTAAACTGCACCGTCGATCCGCCAAGGCGTTCCTCGCCTGCATCGATGAGGATAGAGATCGGGGATGGATGAGCCGATTTGTTAGAATCAGAACTTCAGACATCATCCCTGCTGGCCGTTCCCGGAGGAATGGAATATGAAACATAAGTACACCTGAATTGAGTATGTTTTGCCATTTCTTTTTCTTTCGACTGATTTTCTTATAATTGTGCAACCACTGTTTGGTTTCCCGGCGCAGTTCATGACCTTCTAGGGTGGATCAAACTTTTAGACTCCTCTTTCCCATACAATAAACGCGTATGGCGTGAGCTGGCTAAAACACGGTGGTAGGCTAAGAACCACGGTATGCTCTTGTTGTCTCTGTTTTCTTATTCCTTGTAAGTGCCTTCAACGATGGTGTTTTTTGACGTAACACGTTTGTGAAGGCCTTGGTGAAGGTGTGTTGATGAGTGTTGGCCCAAGAAAGGAAATAGTTTTGAAAATTGACAAAGGAACTCTGAGATGAACCAGGTCCATCACAGGTGACATAGACCAGTAGAGTTAAAGGCACATGAGATGCACATGCATGAGATAAATGTATTCTGGTAAAATTGAGATATCTTCTGATCGAAAAGATTGTAAAAATGAAATTGGAGAAGGACGCCTTATTCAATAAGAATAGAATCTAAGATAAGGAAGGATTTAGGAGTTGAGTTTGACTAGAACTCTTCCTCCAAGGAAGAGTTGCATTAGGATTCTAGTTAAATCCTTATCTACTAACTCCTATAAATTGCAGATTGTTCTTATTGTATAGAGACACACAAAAA